>CM044554.2:5897706-5917706 GCA_024416835.2 Perccottus glenii
TCTTTCTTTTTAAGACATTTGGACCAGAAGATGGAAGCTGGTACAGTGGAGGAGGCTGAGGGTCTGGCTGGTCTAGAGGAGGAGGATGAGGCTTTGGATGGTCCAGAGGATGCAGATGAGGCTTTGGCTGGTCCAGAGGGAGGGAGAAAGAGTTTGGCTAGTCCAGAAGAGGTTTTGTCTGGTCCAGAAGATAAGGATGAGGCTTTGGCTGGTCCAGAGGATGAAGATGAAGCTTTGACTGGTCCAGATGGAGGGTGAAAGAGTTTGGCTAGTCCAGAAGAGGTTTTGTCTGGTCCAGAAGATAAGGATGAGGCTTTGGCTGGTCCAGAGGATGAAGATGAGGCTTTGGCTGGTCCAAAGGGAGGGAGAAAGAGTTTGGCTAGTCCAGAAGAGGTTTTGTCTGGTCCAGAAGATGAGGATGAGGCTTTGGCTGGTCCAGAGGGAGGGAGAAAGAGTTTGGCTAGTCCAGAGGTTACTTTGTCTGGTCCATAGGAGGATGAAAAGGGTCTGAATGGTCCAGAGGAGGAGGCTGAGGGTCTGGCCGGTCCAGAGGAGGTTTGTGAGGGTCTGGATGGTCCAGAGGAGGTTGGTGAGGGTCTGGTTGGTCCAGAGGAGGTTGGTGAGGGTCTGGATGGTCCAGTGGAGGAGGATAAGTGTTTGGCTCGTCTAGAGGAGGATTTGGCTGATCCAGCGATATTCCTGGCCTGCCGTATGAGTTTGTTTGACATCTCTGATGGCCAAATCCTTGCTGCCTCACTCACCCTTTTCTTCTTTTGTGCCTGTTGTGCCTCTTTCTTTTTCTGCAGATGTTTTTGATATGTTTGATACGATGACAGGCAAGACCACCTTAATGGCTGGTCTATTGTCATTGTCGATGCTGTCCACTCCCTTGCTTTAATCGTGGATTTTACAATTGCAAGGCTCTCATAAGTTTCCACATTCATGGAGCATCTGTCTGCTTCAAGAATATCATCCATGAGATTAAATGATCCCTCAACCAGGGGGCCTGTGAAAATGCTAAGTAGTGCTTTGACCAGCTGACCCAGAATGGGACATCTCACACCTCTCTCTAGATTTTTCATGGATACAACTCTGCTCCACCAGTCTACATCAACTCGGCCTTCTTCTTCACTGTAGTTCTGGGCACTCGTTACCAGGTCCACCTCTAATTTGGTACGCCCGTATCTCTTCCTCTAGTTGACCAATCTCTTCTGGTGCGACCACATTAGGCAAGGCCTCTCCTAATGTGATAAAAGCCCTACAGATGGAGTCATCTTGAATCAGAGAGGGAGTGAGTGCAGAAAGTGAGGTGATTATCTTGTTGTCCAGAGGAAGGTTTTTGAGAAGGAACTCTGATGACTTCATGTATCCTTCTCTGAGAGAGTTGTAAATGTTTCTCACCCATATCTTCCTCTCCACACCGGCCTTGTTCAGTGCAGAGTAGCAGTATCTTTCAACAGACAACCTTTTGTCTGATAGTTGCAAATCTCTACTCCGGACATCAACCTTGATGATATCCTTTTCACTCAGTGGGATGGCTTCCGGCTTCATAAATTTGCTGAGGAGCTCTTGAACTAGGGCCACCATCTCCACGTGCAGCAAGTGTGCCATTGGTTTTTCATGTTGCATTTTTTTCAAAAATCCCTGAAATGTTGAAAGTACGCCTGCAAACATAAATTTTTTTTACTTTGATTTGACATTTTCACATGCATAAAAAAAACTTGTCACGACAAGAAAACAGAATTAAAGACAACAGTTACATACAGTTCAAATAAATAGCAGTGTGTTTTAAAAAAGTGAATAAAGTATAATTACTTTTAATAGCTTTTATTTCCATATATCAGATGTAATGGAAAAATTACTCCAAATCAAATTATTAACGAATTTGACCAGGTCTGCATTTTTTTTTTTTTACTGGAAGCAAAAGGAAACGGAATATTAATCTGTTCCAAAAAAAAAAAAAAAAATCGCAGTGTTGAGATTTTTCTCTTCAACCTCAAACACTTGACATAAACTTAAGACATTTTTCAAGATTTAACTTAACTTTAAATTACTGAAGTAATATTTTGGTGCATAATCATTGTTTTTGTCAGATCTTAATCAGATGTTATCATCAGTTAAATCTTTAAAATGTTTTAAGTGTATGTCAATGTTTGTGGCTGAAGAGAAAATTCTCAACACTGCTATTTTTTTTCTTAAGATAAATATTCCTTTTCCAGACTTAATCAAGTATTTTAATATTTTGCCTTGGAATTGAATGTCTAATCTTTCCATTACATTTGAAGTATTGAAATTAGGGCTGGGCCGATAAACGATATCACATCGAATCGCGATAATATTTAAATCGATAACGATGATAAGCTCCGGACATTTTCTCTCGATATGGATTGATCCATGAATCATAACCGGAAGTACTAGAACATGAATTACACACTCCGGTACAGTAGGTGGCGGTATGCACCGGAAACAATTGGTTGCGATCCGCCAATAATACTAGAGAAGAAGAAAAAGATCCAAGAACCAATCACACAGCAGAAATATGCGACAGCAGCGTGCACGTCAGCAGTGTTGCAACCTTAGCGACTTTGTCGCTATATTTAGCGAGTTTTCAGACCCTCTAGCGACAAATTTTCAAAAAGCGACTAGCGACAAATCTAGCGACTTTTTCTGGAGTTATTGGAGACTTTTGGAGACTTTCTGAAGTGAAAGCACACATCGTTCTTACTCTAATCAATGAGCAGCGGTGCTGCCGCTGGCCCCACCCCATCCCAAAGCACTCATAGTCGTCCCAGTCCTCGCAGCAGCCCCTCCCAGCTGCAGTCAGAGCAGGAGTTGTTCACCCCTAGTGATGAGTCGCTCATGAACGATTCGTTCTTTTGAACGAGTCTTTAATATGACTCGGGAACAACTAGTCATCTCAGAGAGCGAGTCGTTCATTTTGTGTAGACTCCGCGCATGCGCATTCCGCCACATCTCATACAGGAAACAGAAAGGAGATGCAGACAGCGAGACCAACCCCTGGAATGGTGGAAGATCAATTCAGCAATATACCCCAGAGTGAGCCTCCTGGCAAAACGTTACCTGTGTATTCCTGCCACCAGCTCACCCTCAGAGCGTGCTTTTAGCACAGGTGGTAATATAGTGTCCTGCCACAGGGCAGCTTTAAAGCCAGACACTGTGGACAGACTAGTGTTTCTGGCAAAACCTGTAAAAGTTTACAAATTGTGTGCACTAGCTAAAAGTTGAATATTTTTGTTTACATTTTGCAAATTTAATCTACCTCTTAAAGCCAGACACAGTGGACAGACTAGTGTTTCTGGCAAAAACTTGTAAAAGTTTTACAAATTGTGTGCACTAGCTAGTTGTTGTATATTTTTCATGTTTACGCTTTTGCACATTTAAAATACCTCTTAAATCCAGACACTTTTACAGACCAGTCTTCCTGGCAAAAAGAATAAAAAAATACAACTGAAAGTTTTACAAATTGTGTGCACTTGCTAGAAGTTGTATATTTTTATGTTTATATTTTGCACATTTAATGTACCTCTTAACGCCAGACACTGTTTACAGTTAGTCTTCTGGTTGGAAAAAAACTGTAATGTTTACAAATTATGTTTACAATAGTATTATGTTTACATTTTGGAAATGTGTAATTTTTTTTTTTAGTAAACTATACTTTTAAAGTGTAATTTAATGAACCCTCTCATTTTTGTGGCTTCAGTCATTCAGGCATACTATTTTTAAGCTGGAAGCATTAACAACTTGTATCGAATATCGAAAATCGTTATCGTTCAATATGGATATTTTATTTCGAGATCACATTTTTGCCATATCGCCCAGCCCTAATTGAAATAACATACTGATTAAAAATAATATAACTTTATTCACTTTTTTTTAATAATAAACTGCTATTTATTTGAACACTTCTATATAACTTTGTATAACTTATAAAGCTGGTTATGATTGCTGTAGTAGAGACCTGGCTGTTCCCTTTGTAAAAAAACAACAACTGTTATTAACTTTCATTAAATTTAGCCTAAAGTTTTTGCCTACACAAGTTAGCCTACTACAAGATACCTCTGAACATGTCGACCATGACTTTGAATCGGTCAAACTCTGTAAAGAGCACAGAGATTCGTGCCTTCCGGTTAAGGTTGACTTGTGTTCCCATTCGGGAAAATGTGGCTTGTTCTTGTTGAAGAATTTCTACTCTGGTCTTTTCCTCAACTGTTAGTGCATATCTCGTCAGCACTTCGTTAAGAAGCCTTCTGCATCACACAAACACACACCACTGTGGCTATTTTCATTGTTTATTCCTACATAAAACCTAATCACACTCTAAACTAGCACATACCTCTACATGCAATATAATACAATAAAAATGGTTAACTGCAGAGACAGCACAAAAATACTTAATTTATACTACAAAATGATTAGCATTACCTTATTTGTGTTCTTCATTTGGATCCAGCACATAGTAGTAATGCACCAGCAGTACATCCATGAGTTCATTCAGCCTGGTGCACACCTCCAGCATCTGAAGAAATCTGTTGCTAATTGGTCTTATCAAGCTCTTGGAAGGAAGATGGAGCAGACTCTGAAACTCTGAGGAAATCTCTTTCTGTTTTGGTGACTTCTCATTATCATAATAGACATAGGAGCAGAAATTTTCCACTTCTGAGCTGAACGGACTCATGAGGGCCTTGGCAGCATTGGAAACCATGTGCACAGTGTCTCCAGATACGTCAAGGAGGTATATGTTCTCCTTCCTTGCTTGAGTTTCAAGGCCAGACTTTTTCCTCTCATGACTGCACAGTTGTCAAGGAGGATGCTGGTAACTTGTCTCCACTCAAGACCATAAGTCTGCATGACATCTTTAAGTTCCAGCATAAGGTTTGGGGCATTTGCAATGTTGACTTTTCATGCTTGCCAGATGTTGTGTTATTACTCTGTTGCTTTCATTATCAAAAAAGCGAACAAGCACATTGAGTATTTTATCCATATTCAAGCTTGTTGCTTCATCAACATTGAGTGAGAACATGCATTTTTTTAGCTTCTCAGACCAACATTTTTTGAACTGTAGTGCAATGCCATGAGTGTTCATGTAACTCGCATGTTGATTTGAAACCGACAGGCTAGTTAACGCTTTTTTGTCTTCTGCCAGTTTTCTATACAGGGTGACCAGTGGCTGCGAAATTCTGAATGACAAATCATGTTCTGCTATAAATGTGCACAAACGTATTTTTAAATCGCAGACACGGTCAGTCATAGACAACGGACACGGTGTGTCAGCTGTAACAGTTGCTCCCGGCAACGTCGTGGTAAGTTTAAGTGCACAGGCAGCGGCTCTATGACCGGGGTCTAAATCATGACGAGCAAGCACTTTCCGCTGCTGGCATACAGTAGCTTCCTCGAGCAAATCGTGCAGAAACAAGCCCCGGGCTCTCTCAGTTTCTTGCACCAACTGCCAAAAGGCTCGCCATCTCTACTTTCTTCAATCCAAGCCCAGCGCCATTTATTTTTGAGTCCTTTATCTACTGCTAGGACATCATCCCCAGGCTTCATAAACTTGCGCTCCATTTTTTTTTCTCCGACAACGCTAACGTGACATTGACGTATGGGTGTCAATCACACTGTGTGACCCGCCCTTCTCTGCTTCTGATAGGCTTGTAACGTTAGTTAAATCTGCGTTCCTCTCATATGATTGGTAGGTGAAATAAATTGTCTCGAAAATATTAAACCGCATGTGCAGGCTCTCAAATATTATTATTTTTTTCCCTCACGGCCACACGCCGGAGATCCGACACGGTGCCGGAATACTTTAAGCCCTGGTCCTGTTATCAGTTGAGAACAGAGAGAATGTGAGCAATCTGTGATATCAAAAACGGTCAACTTTAAATGGAGGCTGCTGTTGTCCTGGGTTGGGTCTGACCCATTTCTCTGCGTTAATTTTTAACAAAGTCAGACCCATCTTAAACTAAGTGTTAACCGGTTTGAGTCCCATCCTTGTGGATCATGTGCTGCCTTCTGTGTGTCTCTGCGGCAGCCACTAAGAAAAAAGACCAGCGGTATCGAACCAAAGGTCTGCAGACCAAATCGGTGAAGTGTTTCACCGTATTTGCTGATCCTCAACATTAATCATTTCTGTTAATACATTCTTGCTATTATTAATAAACAATAGGTGAAAATGCATAAAAAGGTTTAGGGAAACACATGGGACCAGTGTTTACCCTTTTCCTATTCTATACAAAGAAGTTAGTCAGGTAGCCTGTTGCTAGCATTCCATTTCCAGGGCAGGGTTTACAAGAGGAATGTTAACCAATCAGAGAAACGCCAAACGTTTAAGGCAAAACCACACAGCCATTTGTAACCATGAAAGCCATGTGAGCGCCACTAGTTTAGATGGCCAGCAGTAGAGCGGACACCAGAGCGGTTTCATAATTTTTATACTTTGCTGATTATCCAAAACTCAGGGAAGAGCAGAATTAAATGGCCTCTCGGTAGCAGCGTTAAATTGTATGTAAACGTATGCAGAATGTGTTTATTTATAAACTTACAAATGGACAAACGTTAGTCTATATTTTAAATAAATATGGGGACATTCACTTTAGAGATGGGCACAAATATTCTAATATTTAAATATTTTATCTGCAATTTATACATTGGAAAAAAAAAATTGTATTTAAATTTAGCCAACTAACTTTTTGGGCTGGCTATAATTTAAATGAATCCATAATCAGCAAGCAGGCTTTTTGGCAAAAACTGGCAGCGTTTTCATTAACTGCAGTAAAATAAGTTTGCTCGCGTTCTTGACCGCTGCATAGACCGGTCCACTGACTTAAAAAGCAGTTTTGAGGTTTGGTTCATTTGAAGTTTGGTTCATTTCTGAACATCACGACAGCGTCCTCGAAATGCAGAAAAGTTCGGAATTACTTTGAACAAAATAATCGGCTCGTCGTGTGCAAGATTTTTCAAGTGAAACTGTTATCACAATAGCGAATACTGTTTAATCTTCAGCTACAAAACCATTCTGTAACTTTGTTTCTTTATATACGCCCCAATTTGCTTTTTTATTTTTCTATTTATTTTTTAACAATTTTTTTATTGATTTTCAATAATCATAAGTATCCAACATTAATTGCAGTATACAAATTAAGTAAAAATACACAGTAAAAACTAAATAAAGTGTCACACTCCACATCACTACATACACTCACCTAAAGGATTATTAAGAACACCATACTAATACTGTGTTTGACCCCCCCTTGTTTACGCCAAATTCTGACTCTACCATCTGAATGTCTCAACAGAAATCTTCAACTGTCCAAATTTGGTGAGCTCGAGCAAATTGTAGCCTTTTTTTCCTATTTGTAGTGGAGATGAGTGGTACCCGGTGGGGTCTTCTGCTGTTGTAGCCCATCCGCCTCAAGGTTGTGCGTGTTGTGGCTTCACAAATGCTTTGCTGCATACCTCGGGTGTAACAAGTGTTTTTTTCAGTCAAAGTAGCTCTTCTATCAGCTTGAATCAGTCGCCCACAGGACTGCCGCATACTGGATGTTTTTCCCTTTTCACACCATTCTTTGTAAACCCTAGAAATGGTTGTGAGTGAAAATCCAGGTAACTGAGCAGTTTGTGAAATACTCAGACCGGCCCGTCTGGCACCAACATCCATGCCACACTCAAAATGGTTTAAATCTCCTTTCTTTCCCATTCTGACATTCAGTTTGGAGTTCAGGAGATTGTCTTGATCAGGACCACACCTCTAAATGCACTAAAGCAACTGCCATGTGATTGGTTGATTAGATTTTTGCATTAAAGAGAAATTGAACTAGTGTTCCTAATAATCATTTAGGTTAGTGTATAAGGTGTCTATTGTTGCTTGAGAAAGTCCATGAGGGGTGCCCACACCTTTTCAAACTCTTGTGCTTCACCTTTTGTTACATAGGTTAATTTCTTTCACTGTGACATACATGGCCATCTCTTTGATCCAGGATTGTGCAGAGGATACTTTAGTGTCTTTCTGAGACAGAGCAATTATCCTCCTGGCCTGCATGAGGGCAAAATTAGTTTTTAGACTTGAAGTAGCAAAAACAATTTGTATACATCTCCAAAATAGTCTTGCTTGACAGGGAACCTGGATCCCTTTGATTTTAGTTTGTGTTTACAACCATCTTCCAAAAAAAGTTACCAATTTGGACATTCCCTTATACAGTGTCCAAGACATACGGCCGGAGGTCAGATGAAACTAGTGTTGTCACGGTACCAAAATTTCAGTATTCGGTACCGATACCAGTGAAAATCCACGGTTCTCGGTACCAATTTCGGTACCAAACCAAAGTTTAATTTAGACTAAATTTACCAATAAAAATTCATGGTTCTTGGTATCAAAGCAAAACACAAAAACATGCTAGCTGAACAACACACTATTTTTATTAATAAAGTTAAACAATGCCATTCTTCATACTCTTTTAAAATTGTGTTTCAAGTTTTTCCACAAATAATAAATGAAAAATTACAAACCTAAAAAACACAATTTTTATAAATTAAACAAAATATGCCATGACCAACAAGTAATAAACTAAAATATTATTATAAATGTAAAAAAACAAAACAATGGCATAATTTAAGTATTTCAAGCCAAGGATTGTAAACATTTGAGTAATTAAAAAACTAGATAAATAACACAACAATAAGCCATGACTGAATAAACACTCTTATTTATAAACTTTAACATTTTTATAAATTAAACAAAATATGCCATAACTGAACAAGTTATAAATTAAAATAATTATAAATGTAAAAAAAAACAAGAAACAATGGCATAATTTAAGTATTTCAAGCCAATGACTGCAAACATTTGAGTAATTAAATAACTAGATAAATAACCATTTTTTCGAACAAGTTTCACCCAAATCAATACTGGTCTACACAGTTATTCCTTAAGTTACTTTCTTTGCCATTTCCAGATTTTCCGAAAGAAACACTAACATATCAACATGTTCCTGACTCAGTCTTGAGCGTCTTGGGCTAACAATGTACCCTGCAGTACTGAACACTCTTTCAGATGAACAGCTAGATGCAGCAATGCAAAGGTACTTCCTGGCAAACTCTGATAGTTGAGGTAGAGTACCCATATTTGTTTTCCACCAGATAAGTGGATCATCCTCAGCACTGACCTCAGGCATCTGATCGTACACCAAGAATTCACCATTTATCTCGTCACTTGCAGAAAGAGGTGCTTGACTTGAGGATGCTGGCTCTCCTTTTTCTTTCTTTTCCCCTTGTATGGTGGAAAGCAGAAACTTCATTTTTGGATTTTTTTGATGGCCTGACTTCTTTACTTGACTCTCCTCCAGACACCCGAGATGCAATTCCTTCTTTTTCATTGCCCATTTTCTTCACCTCATCCAGGAGACTTTGCTTCACATCATCCTTTATAGAGATCAAGCTGTTCTTAAATCGTGGATCAAGGTAGGTTGCAGTGTTCAAAAGAAACCGCAGCTGCAGGTCATCATAGCGATGCTGAAGATACTCGTATATCTTTTCCTTCATCTCTTGGGCTAATGCAGAGTCACTTTGTTCATGACTGAGACACTCAAATATCTTCCAGAGTAACGACAAGACTGAAGACAGGGAGGTATGTTTTTCCCCGCTAAGTGCATCAGTAAAAGGACTGAGTGGCTCAAGAACTGCTTTAACAGTTTCTAAAACTGTAATGTCTGAGTCTTTTGGCATCAGATGCCATTTTTTCCTGTCTTCAGCCAGGACAGCACAGACAACCTGCTGCTGCTCCAAGAAACGTTCCACCATATCGTATGAAGAATTCCAGCGAGTGGGTTCATCATGAATGAGTTGGTGGTCTGGAGAGGACAGATCTTTCTGTTTCTTGGTCAGCTGGCGTGAAAGTTTTGGTGATCTTGTAAAGGCAGAAATAGTTTTTCGAAGCCTTGACAGCACTGCAGACACCCTGTTTATGTCTAATGCCTTATTTACAGCAAGGTGGAGATTGTGACCAAAACAAGGAATCCAGGTGTAGTCCTCAAAGGCTTTTTTGTTATTTGTGGCATTGTCTGTTGTGATGCCTGACATTCTTGCAATGTCCAACTTCCAGTCTTCAAGTTTTTCTTCAAAAGCCTCCTTCAAACTTTCAGCAGTGTGGTCCTTGTTGAGACCACAACAGCCAAGACACCAGGATTGCAATTCCCACGATTTAGTAATGTACTGCAGAGTTAAAGACATGAAAGTGTCTGCAGTTCTACTTGTCCAAAGATCTGTTGTGCAGCTGTAAAATGGTTTGTCTCTGAGATGCTGGATTATGAGGTCTCTGGTGTCATTGTACATGCGGGGAATCTCAGTGTACATAAAAAAGTTTCGACTTGGAAGCTGGTATTTTGGGTTGAAATGATTGAGCATTTGTTGGAATCCACATTTAACTGTATAAATGGGCACTTTATCCATACATATGAATTCAGCAACAGCTCGGTTCAGCTTTCTTGCCTCAGGTGAGTTTTTGTCATATTTTTGCTGCCACTGAAAAGTAACTGTTGCCTGTTTATGAGTTTGCGGGGGTGTTCCATGGTCTTCCTCAGCCTGCAGCTGTAAAAGGAAAATATAATAAATATACTTTATCAGTATAGAAGTCAAAAATGGGCTGAGTCTGAACAAATGAAACATTAGTTTTTCTCTAAATAACAAACCTCAGCTTTTATAATAAATCTAGATAATTTTAAAAAATGAATTAAAAATTATACATTTCAAAATGTACTCATACATTTATAAAATAAAAAGGTTTTATCTGTTAACTTAATTTAATGCACAATGAATAAATGTGAATGATCAAGTGTTTGTATTAACTTCCGCACAAACATTAATTAATGTTGGAAAATATATTCACTCACTTTAAGTTGATGTTAGATAATGCATGAAGTAGCATAATGTTAGTGAATGGTACTAGCCTAAGCCTACTATAAGTTTTTTTTTAATGCAACTTTATTTAATCAAACTGTGTTCATATTTTATTTTATTTTTTAAACCTGCTAGTTATCCAGCCAAGAATAAGCCTAGGCTAGAACTGCTTTTTGAGACTGATTTTAAGGACATAAACACTGACCCATACATTTTTGTACACCTTTTGGATATACAATCATTAAAACAATTCTAGTGTGTAAAAGCAGTAAACGCCTTTATGTCGTCCCGTTTCTTTTATTTACCCTAATGTATAGGAGCTTTAAATAGTTAATAAAGAATCTCGATTATAACACTTATTATATTGGCGTTAGCCGCATCACTGATGCTAACGATTTAAGTTACCACACAAATGGCTGTTTATTTCTATCCGACTGATTCCGACATTCAAATTAAAATATGATATATAATTCATAACAGAAGCTCTATATTTGAAATTAGTTTGAAACTTACCTGCTTGAACTCTTTCATCAGATCCGGGTGTCGGTCTTTGAGGTGTTTTATTAAGTTCGATGTGTTTCCTCCTTTTGAGAGAAAACTTCGACGACATCGTTTGCAAATGGGTTTTTGATTATCAATGATGTTCCCCTCGTCATCAGCCGCAAATCCGAAATATTTCCACACACGGTTCTTTCCTCCTTTTTTCTCAACAAGTGGATTTAGAGCTACCACATCAGCTGCACCGCCGGTTGCCATGTCTCAGCGCTTTAATAAAGAGGACGCGCTACTGCACGCATGCGCATCAAGGAACCGGGTTTGAACGGGTCCTCGGTACTACCGGAACTTAAGAAAACTTGGTACCGTGACGTTTACATTTTTTTAGTACCGACTTGGTACCGAAGTACCGGGTCTTTTGACAACACTAGATGAAACAAACACAAAGTTGATCATCGACCTCATAGGCCTTGTTGACTTTCCAAATGTAACGTTTATGGTTGTGGCCAAAACGTTTGGTTTCAACAGAATCCCTCATTTTGAACACTGCATTCCCAATTCCTTGGATATCTTTTTATATCCCTTTCCTGTTTTATACAGTTGAATTGACAAGTTCCTTTGCTTTCCCCATGACTCAGAATTCAGAAACGTCAGTACAGCACTTGATGAAAGATGCAAGGGTCTGTCAGGAGCCCAGAAACTCACAGACCTTTTATACACACACACACTGACAAGCAAACAGATAACAGGTGAGGATGGTTACCTTTAGTAACTCGTATTGACTAGGATCTTGAAGATTTTCTGCAAAATTGTGAGGAGCACCCACATTAGGCCAGTATCTTGGTCCGTGACTTTCTAGCGCCCCTCCCCCCATATGCTTGTTTGGAAATGACGTTCAGAAATATGTTTCATGAATTAACGCCTCTTAATTTCCATTAAGTTGTAATAATTCAGTCATCTCATCTTTATTAGTTTGTCTAGTTTTAGTAAACTAAATATAACAATTTAGTCTAGTCTTTACTATACCTACAATATATTTAGTTAACTTAAAAATAATGGATAATAATTTATTTTTCATGTTTTATTTTTTTCTGAAGTAATAATTTCTACCTGAAAGGCCGTAACAGGTTGGTAATGGTTTCATTAAACTAACTTTACCAGACAACGTGGTGTCTTATGTTCACATATACCAAAATCTTAACACCTTTGAATGTACAGTCTGGTCCATAAATATTGGCATCAACACAATTCTAATATTTTTGGCTCTACAAACCACCACAATGGATTTGAAATGAAACGAACAAGATGTGCTTTAACTGCAGACTTTTAGCTTTAATTTGAGGGTATTTACATCCAAATCAGGTGAACGGTGTAGGAATTACAACAGTTTGTTTATGTCCCTCCCACTTTTTAAGTGACAGATTGTCAATTATTCATCAAAACTTTCACTTTTTAATACTTTGCAGTCAATTACCGCCTGAAGTCTGGAACGCATAGACATCACCAGACGCTGGGTTTGATCCCTGGTGATGCTCTGCCAGGCTTCTACTGCAATTTCTGTAGACTGTCTTTAGTTCCTGCTTGTTCTTGGGACATTTTCCCTTCAGTCTTGTGTGTGAATGCATGCTCAATCGGATTCAGGTCAGGTGATTGACTTGGCCATTGCATAACATTCCACTTCTTTCCCATAAAAACTCTTTGGTTGCTTCAGGTCATTGTCCATCCGCACTGTCATGCGCCGTTTAATGTGTTCTGAATCAATTGGGTGAATACGATCAGATAATATTGACCGAAACACTTCCGAATTCATCCTGCTGCTTTTGTCAGCAGTCACATCATCAATAAATACAAGAGAACCAGTTCCATTGGCAGCCATACATGCCCACGCCATGACACTACCACCACATGCTTCACTGATGAGGTGGTATGCTTTGGATCATAAGCAGTTCCTTTCCATCTCCATACTCTTCTCATCACTCTGGTACAAGTTGATCTCAGTCTCATCGGTCCATAGGAGGTAGTTTCAGAACTGTGAAGGCTTTTTAGATAATGTCTGGCAAATTCTAATCTGGCCTTCCTCTTTTTGAGGCTCACCAATGGTTTACATCTTGTGGTGAACCCTCTGCTTTCACTCTGTAAAGTCTTCTCTTGATTGTTGACTTGACTCAAAACGCTTTATATTAAGCTTCCATTCACCAGTGTTACAGCTGGAACACCACTGGAGGCCAGGTGGGTTCTGTAAACTCTGAAAAAAAAGGCACATGACAGTCTGTCTGGAGTTTAAAAGGGCACCTAAAGGACTCTTTTACCCAATTGAACATGTCTGGAGAGAACAGAAAATGATATTATATATACACAGCGCCTTGCGAAAGTATTTGGCGCCCTTGAACTTTGCGACCTTTTGCCACATTTCAGGCTTCAAACATAAAGATATGAAACTGTTGATTCTGCACAAAAAATTACAATGGGACAAAATCAACAAGTGGAATGAAATGTATTGGATATTTTTTTAACAAATAAAAAACTTAAAAATTGGGCGTGCAAAATTATTCAGCCCCTTTACTTTCAGTGCAGCAAACTCTCTCCAGAAGTTCAGTGAGGATCTCTGAATGATCCAATGTTGTCTAAACTTTCAGCTCATACGAGGAGAAGACTGATCATAGATGCAGCCAAGAGGCCCATGATCACTCTGAATGAACACACACACACACACACACACACACACACAAATTAGTGCCAATACAAAAATATTGACAAAAGACTGTGAATACTTATGTACATGTGTTTTTTATTTTTTTTATTAATTTATAATAAATTTGCAAAGAATTCATACAAACTTCTTTCACGTTGTGATTAGGGGGTATTGTTTGTAGAAAGCACTTTGAGTGCCTACTTCGTGGAAAAGCGCTATATAAATAAAAAAAAATAAAAAAATTTCTTTGAGACAAATAATGAATTTAATACATTTTGGAATAAGGCTGTAACATAAAATGTGGTTGTGCTGTGAATTCTTTTTGGAAGCACGTTAAATTTTGTGTTAAATATGCTTTAGTTCTTTGTTTGTTATTAAACATTTGACTGAAATAAATTAAAGTCTAGCAGAACCTCTGCACTGCACATTAGTAACCCTCAAAAACCCTCAAAGACTGTACTTTGAAGTCAACTAAACAGAGCGTGAGATTTACAAAACTGCGTACCAGGCAAATCCTGGTGTATACCCAACCAGCTGTTGATAAATCCAGAAGACTGAAACTGGCATGTTTTAAATGAAACACCCCTAAATACAGTTGTGCTCGTATGTTTACATACCCTGGCAGAATGTGATTGTTTGGACATTCTTTAGAGAATATAAATGATAACTCAAAAACCTTTCTTTTACTCATAGTTAATGTTTGGATGAAGCAATTTATTGTCAAACAATTGCGTTTTTTTTAAATCATAACAACGGAAACTACCCAAATGACCTTGATCAAAAGTTTGCATAACCCTAACCCACAAACATGTTTGAATGGCTACTAAAGGTAACCATTCTCACCTGGGATCTGTTTATTGAAAGGTCAGCAGGTTCCTGGGCTCCTGACAGACCCTTGCTTCTCTCATCCAGAGATGCACTGACGTTTCTGTATTCTGAGTCATAGGGAAAGCAAAATAATTGTCTGCAGGAAAAGGTAATTGAACTATATAAAACAGGAAAGGGATATAAAAAGATGTCCAACAAATTGAGAATGCCAATCAGCAGTGTTCAAAATGAGGGATTCTGTTCAAACCAATCCAAGGTCAGGTAGACCAACAAAAATTTCAGCCACAACTGCCGGGAAAATTATTTGGGATGCAAAGAAAAATCCACTGTTTCAAGATGCACAATAAGGAGGCACAAATGGGCTGCATAGTTGAGAAAGCCCTTACTACACAAATGCCACAAAGCATCCAGCTTACAATACGCCAAACAGCACAGAGACAAGCCTCAAAACGTCTGGAACAAAGTCATTTGGAATGATGAGATCAAAATTGAACTTTTTGGCCAAAACTAGGGCTGAAACGATTCCTCGAGTAACTCGATTACAAAAAATATTCGAGGCAAATTCCTCTGCCTCGAAGCTTCTTTTAATTTATTTTTAAGCTCACGTCAGTTTGTTTCGCAATGATTTTTTTTATGTGACACAGCGCATTTACGTCACCCACAAAGCGGAAGGAGACGGAAGGAGTTAGCAGTGTTTTGATTTGAGGGTGCGCTGCGCACGTGAGCTGCAAAATGGAAGGGATTGATGACAATAGCGATGAGCAAAGAAACAAACAGGAGAAAACGACTCAAACTGTCCAAGGTTTGGGTTTCATATTAAAACGTAAAGAGAACATTGTGGCGTATGTGTCCATTGCAAGATCGAGCTAGCATACCACAACAGCACGAGGGCCATGCTGCAGCAGCAACAGAAAACATCCACTCTACTCATAGACCGGAGGACCGTCACCCTAGACAAGGTAAATTCAATGCAGTATTAAATAAATGTGATTGCTAGTCAAGATGAAGGCTGTTAAATCAAGTATGTTAACTATGTAATGGACAACCCACGACGGGCAGTACAATTATGTTAAAAGAAACCGCACGCGGATGCGGAGGGGTTACACCAACAGATTATTTAACAGCAGTTTATACCACGGCTACCAAAGGACTTAATTTACTGCAAAAAAAAGTTGTGATTGGCTTTTACGATAAAAAAATACTAGATTATTTATAATGTGAAAACATGCATGTTGGTTATCATTTACAGTTTTTAAATATTCATTTAAATTTATTTTACACACTCAAAGCATTATCCCATGATTGTATATCGAACATTGCATCTTGCTAGTTATCGCATAACACATTTTTCTTCAATATCGAGCAGCCATAAAACAAATTATTCTAGTATTCACAAGTATTTAGTTTGATTGCCATGAATAGAATTTATAAATGCACAGCCATGAACTTGCTGTATAATAATGATATTATAGCTTACTTAGTAGTAAATATCAATAATTATTATTATTTTTTCACCTCTTTTTCAATAAATCATCACAGCTTCGTATGAACAGATGTGCGGACAGCTACTTCATGTTCCACTGTGCAGCTGAGCATTCCAAGAAGAAGACTTATGTTCAGAACGTTTAGTTAACTTTTATTATTCATTTAATTTAATGTATGCCTTAGTTTTGATACTTATAGTAATTTGAAAGTAATTAATTTTATTTGTTTTTGCATCTCAGAAAATGCTTTATTTAAAACCCAAAATGAATGGCACCTAAATGCACTTTATTTTTATTGTTCACAGTACACGTACAAGATAGAGAAACAATGGGTAATAACTAAATGTTTATTTTTGATTTATGCATTGCATTCTATGCATTTAAAAAAATAATTAAATTTTTCTTTAAAAAAAGGAAACGTAGCCCTAGCCAAAACCATAAATGTTACTTTTGGAGAGGAGTCAACAAAGCCTATGATGAAAGGTACACCATTCCTATTGTGAAACATGGAGGTGGATCGCTGATGTTTTGGGAATGCATGAGCTACAAAGGCACAGGAAAATATCATTGCAGCATGTTATCAGAAAATACAGGAGGAAAATTTGCACTCAGCAGCCTGGAAGCTGAGCATGGAACGTACTTGGACATTCCAACATGACAACGATCCAAAGTACAAGGCCATGTCAACCTGTCATTGGCTACAGCAGCATACAGTGGAGGTTCTGGACTGCCGTCTCCTGACCTCAATATCAATTGAGTATCGTAAAAGCAGTCCATGATAAAAGACAAAATAAAAGAGATTGCGGTGTTATATACTGCATTGATAACACACAAAAGCTTGCACTGCATGTGGCCCTAAAAGCAGATGAAATACTAAACTATTGTTATAGGACTGTAACATAAAATATTTTCGAAGTGCCAATGCGTTGTTAGTTCTATATTATGGTTTTGCTGCCTCGCTCGGGTGCCGACTTTAAAATTATTTATATTTACACCACCTCCTGACCTGACGTGGGATTTGAGCTTACATACGCCCACGTTCATATTGATAAATGCCAGAGATTGCATGGAAATGGTGAAGATTGGCCTCAAACAGGTGAACCCTTAGTTTAAGACGGGTATAAATGTGTTATGAAGTAATATCTTATCACTCAGAGATTATTCAGACTCGGTAAAACACCAGCTTCTGTTTAAAGTTGAGCCTCTGTTAAGTTACTGCTCACATTCTCTCTGTTCTCCAGTGGTGACAGGTCATTTACGTACTTTTTGTCCTTTCTGAAGAGAGTAAAGCTCAGCCTCAGACACAGACTTATTTTTGTTGCACTCGTGATGCCTAAGCTACAATGAACTTCCATATGTAGGCCAGGTTCTTGAAGTTGTGGGAGAGGAGATCAGGGTCAATGCCATGCATCAGTCGGGGAATAAGAACTTATTCATGTGGCCACAAGCTACTGATGCCATTTTCTACTACAAGAAAGATGTCCGTGCTGTCATCTCAGAACCTGAACCAGCAACTTCTCGCTGTTCAAAGTTGAGAAGCGAGGACTGGGAGAAGTTTGAGAGTTCCTGGGGTTAAGTAAATAACTCCATCTCCAATATGAACAGTTCAATGTTTTCTAGTTTGATGTCTCTTGAACGTGCAGTTCACTTGACTTAAAAAAAAATATCAATGGCGTAAAATGTGTTAGCCAAAATTAATTGAAATGAAATAAAAGTGAAAAGAGATGTTTATGTTTACTATTCAAATTAATAAAATCTGTTCGATGCAATTTATTGTGTTCTGTTCTATTGATTTTTAAGAGCTATACGATGGTTTTGTCATTTGGTGCAACCATTAATAGCAATATCTGTACAAGAATGAAAACGGTAATGCCTTCTTTCTGTGGCAGATACTTAATCACTGATAAGAAAAGCTGAAGTTGCAATTGCATTTTCTTTACATTTTCATAATTTTTATGCAGTTTACCTTACAAAAATGAGAATTATATCAGTATGTATGACAATTCAACAGAAATGCAAATAATTAGTTTCTATACACTTCATATTTCTAAGAACTTTTGAAAAGTTAAATATGTTGAATTAGTAAATGAATTTTAAGATGATTGACGGTCCCACCACATGACATTTTGAAGAGTATTGTACTATTCATTTATGTGAAAAAACACCAAAATAGCTTAATACATGATTTTAACATGTATGCATGTACACATGACATTGTAAAGCTTTGACCAAATGCAAAAGAAATTCATATTAATTTTATTTTAAAATTTACCAATTAAAAAACCTTATCTGTCATTGACCCGCCCGCGGTCCACAAGTTGATGATCTCTGCTCTAAGTGATCAAATTTCGAGCGATTAAATGTGGTCAGCCGCAACAGAGCACTCCTTTATTAACTCACATATACACAGATACATGGCACTCTGAAGTAAACATATCTACTTAAAGAGGCTCCAACAAAATGAAAAAGATACATACACATGATAAAAGTGCATTCAAATTCTACTTCACCAGCGTTTAGTGTGTATGGCTCACCAGTCTCAGCCACTTCGGTGACCACCTCTTGTTCCTCAGCCACATCCTGCATTAGGTAGGTCTCATCCCCATAGACCACGACCTGAGCCGAGTAGCACTCCTCTACCTGAGCACTGGGGACTTCCTCCACGATAACCGCGGGACAGTCCTCCTCCTCCTGCAGCACCACGGCCTGCTCCGCATCCTCATCTGCAGCAGACACCAGCACTGTCTCCATCTCCTCCTCTGTGGGCTGCTGCTCATACTGTTGTTCAGACAAGATGGACACACACACAATACATTCAGATATTTCTATATTAGCTGCTTAACCAACAGCCCTAAATGACATTTTAGGGCTGTTGGTTAAGCAACAGCCCTAAAATGTGTTCAATACAATGAATGTGACTCTGCTGTGTGTTCAATACAATCACTGTGTGTTAAAGTTCATGGGGGTCCTGGGTGTGCACATCTCAAAAGACTCCACATGCACCAAACACAGCCAGCATTATTAAAAATGGCCCACCAACAACTATTTTAAAAGAGATGAAGCTCTCACATCCTAACAGCCTCTTATTGGGGTGTGATGGACAGCATGTGGTATGAGAAATGGTCTGCTGCTAACATAGTGGTTAAATCAGCTGCTCCCTTTCGTGGAGGATCTGTCCTGTCCCATCAGCACATGAACTGTTCAAACCCCTCCCCTTAGGCAGACGGTTACACAGCCTCAAAGCCTCCCTGAAGCTGCAAGATTGAAGAACTCTTCCCTATTGTACCCCAAATACACTTTTGCGTCTGAGGAACTAACTTAACACATGTCTTTGCATGAGGAAATGACAATATAAAGTTCATATAAATCTTCTAAATATTTTCTGTTTGCCTGTTACCCATGATTGGCAAAGAACCACACTTAAAAACACCTCCAAATATTAAAGATTAACAATTCTGCTTGTCTGAATGCTGGCCAAAGCAATGATTATAAATTTTACACATGGTATGGCCACGTACCTGCTGGGGCTCCTCCACCACAGTTACATACTCCACTATATTCCCTCCACTGTCTGACACAACCACAGAGGTCATCAC
>CM044554.2:5922706-5962663 GCA_024416835.2 Perccottus glenii
CCGAGAGCGAGGTGGAAGTGGGCGTGGCAGACGAGAGGGCACTGAGAGGAGAGCAGGAGAGAGAGGAGGCCGAAACTGGGTCCAGACGAGAGGAGGATGACCTCATGACTGACCGCTTCGACTAACAGGTTAGGTACATAAACACACAAACACACACACACACACACACAAACACGGACACATGAGACACATCTACAGAGTTTGGATGTGCTTTTGGTTTATGAGAGAAAATAATGAGTATTTTGTTAAAGAACAGAGATTGTATTGTTGTGACATGGCAGAGATGAGATTAAAGATTTGAAAAAGTTAAAAGATCCCAAACCTTGGATCCAAAATAAAAATATTGATTGGGATTTTGCGAAACAATTGTATGTATCTATTAGTACGAGAACTAATAGAGGTCCTTAATATCAGTGTGGTTCAAACACACACGGTATAACGTGAATGAAAATGATTACTTTGTAATTGGAAGAATTTTAATATGTGTCTTAAATTTGAAGTGCGCAGAGTAAGTTTATAAAGATAATATACATTTATAAATAGTTGGGCCATAAGCTTACATTTAAAAGAAATGGTTTGGTTTTGATGAATATTTGGAGACAGTAGATTCAACACAACCACTGTTGATAACAGGGAACTCACATCACCCTCCCTTTCTTCCCGGAGCTAGAAATGTTTTGGTTTTGGGTTTTTTTGTTGTTTTTTTTAAGAGTTGGAGTTTAGCTCCACACTTTCTGTGTCGAGCCTTTACATTAAACAAACTTAACTTAATACTTAATGTTGAAAAATGCTTAGTTAGAAATGTCAGAGACAGAAACAGATTGCACTGAAGTGATGTGTTAAATAAAGTTTATTGAATTTATGGAATTTGAGTTGGTAAACTAAACAATGAAATGAATGGAATTGAATATGGTTTTTGAGGAACAATTGTTTAAGTAATTGAAACTGAAATGAAGATAGTTCAAAATAAATAATAATCATTATTTATTTTGGTACTTTATAATCAAGGTATAGTGTCATCTATACAATAAAGATTTAAACTTAATGTAAATTGGTAATTTGGTGATTAAAAAAAATTAATCTGTATTTTAAAACAGTTCAAACTGTTAAAACGATCTTGAAGGTTTTATTTGAAAAATTGAAAGTTAATGAGAAATAAAAAGGTAATTGTTAAACTAACAAGGTAATTTGTTAAAGTTTAAGCGCATATGCCAATTGCTCGCTGGGTTTTAATCACTGTCTGAAGTGATTTTGAGTTTTTTTTTTGAGTATTAGGACTAACACAATAGTCTGTCTTTTTGAACAGAATTGAATTTTTTCGGCCAAACTTTAGAGGTGTTCAAGGTGAACACTGCATCAAATCTTTGTAGGTTGATATGTTACATTTAGCATTTTATTAAATGAACAGTATTGATGATTACTGGTTGTAATTTTGGTGAATTTGAATAAATAAAGAGAGACACGTTAATTTGATTTTACACTTGATGGTTAAAGTTTCTGTTTTAACATTGAGTGAGGTGAATTCTTTATGTGGATTCTGAATGCCAAATTAGTGAAAACATGAAAATAGTAATTGATAAAACGTTTCTTATGTTACGTAAAATTAATATGAAAAAAATGCAAAAACAAAATGGTTTGTTGTATTTATTGAGCACCTGGTGGTAAAACTGAGTTTTACAGACAGTATAGAACAAATCTATACTGAACTAAATCCTAAAGAAATCTAATTTAAAAGTAAATAAAGCAGAATTTGAACAGAACTTTGTTGATTTTATGTTTAGTCTTTTCTTCAATCACAAAGGTGATGGTGTTTTGGAGGAAAGCAGTGTGAACAGTGCAGATGCTTTGTGGTGTGTTCAAGCAGATGAGAGATGCTGCCTGTTACTGGTTTAACCACAGAGGGAGGGGTCTAACCCAAGGGTGATTAAGAAAAAAATTTTTTTTTTTAGTAGGAGAAAAATGTGTTTTCTTTCAGAAGGAAGTAATTTGAGTTAAATTGAACAATATTCTGAGAATATTGTAATAAGATGATTTAAAAGGAAATATGAAAGAAATTGGTAATTTAAAGAATGTTTAAAAGTTTGTGACAACAGATCATGAGAAACTAGTTCTGATCTATATAAATTATTTATGATACTCTATGCCCTGCTTCCTTTTGCTGCCTTAGCTGTCTCAGTTTGGGTGTGAACCAGGGTTTGTCATTATTAAAAGTCACTTTGGTGCGTGTTGGTATAATGCGGTCCTCACAGTATCGAATGTACACTGTGTTACAGTGTCTGTGAACTCATCCAAACTATCTGTGGCAGCTCTAAACACCTCCCAGTCAGTAGTGTCCAGACACGTGCGTAGCTCCTCCACTGCCTCGCTAGTCCACCTCTTGGTACTCCTCACTACAGGTTTGGAGAGCTTCAGCCTCTGTCTGTATGTGGGGATCAGGTCAACCATGGCGTGATCTGAATAGCCCAGGGCAGCGAGGCCCAGGGCAGCGAGGCCCACGGCGCGAAAGGCGTTACTGACAGTAGTGTAACAATGATCCAGCGTGTTCTGCTCTCTGGTTGGGCATTTAATAAACTGTCTGTACTCTGGTAGTTCGTGGCTCAGATTTCCCTTGTTAAAATCCCCAAAAATAATAAGCAAGGAGTCCAGAAAGGTCTCCACTCAGTACCTGGTCTGCGAGTGTGCGCTGTGCCTCCTGCACGTTGGCACTCGGTGGAATGTAAACAGCGGCCAGAATGAATGAGGCAAACTCTCGTGGAGAGTAGAATGGTTTGCAGTTAATGAAGAGAGATTCCAGAGCAGGAGAGCAGTGTTTGGAGATCACTGTTACATCGGAGCACCAGGCGTTGTTGATAAAGAAACAGACTGCTCCACCCTTTGTTTTTCCCCCGGAGAGATCCCTTTGTCTGTTTCCGCGGAGGAGCTGAAATCCCTCCAGGTGAAGCACGCAGTCCGGGATGGACTCGCTGAGCCATGTCTCCGTGAAGCACAAAACAGAAGATCAAGAAAAGTCTGTTTCTTCTCATCAGCAGCGCCAGTTCGTCCGTTTTGTTACTGAGTGAGCGAACGTTAGAGAGGAAAATTGCAGGTAAGGCCGTACGCACGCCGCGTCTCCGTATCGTACCAAAGCCCCTGCTCGTTTCCCTTGTCTGCGGCGTCTCGCTCTTTTGGACAAAAAAAGAACTAAATCTGCAGCAGAGACTGAAAAAACTGGAGATAGAGGTTCAAGAGTAGTAGTTCTGATATTTAAGAGCTCTTCACATGTGTAAGAGCACGTGGACACACAATTTACACACAGAAACAGACAAAACATAGAGCACCAAAACGCCAGGGCATCCATCAGCGGCGCCATCTTGGACACAAAACAGTGGGTCAGTGGTAGAGCGGTTGTTCCTCAACTGGAAGGTTGGTGGTTCAATTCCCGTTCTCCCCACAGTTCATACTGTCATTGTTTCCTTGGGCAAGACACCTAACCCACCTTGCCCCCAGTGGTGTTCGAGCTGTAACACTGGTGAATTGAAGCTTAATGCAAGTCGCGTTGGATAAAAGCGTCAGCTAAATCAATAAATGTAAGTGTAAATAACACACAAAAAAAATTCTTTCACTGATAGTTCGTGGTTGAGTGAAACCATTTATTGTCAAACAACTGTGTTTACTGTTTTTTTTTAAATCATAATGACAACAGAAACTACCCAAATGACCCTGATCAAACGTTTACATACCCCAGTTCTTAATACCGTGTATTGCCAACTTTAACATCAATTACAGCAAAGTCTTTTGTGGTAAACTTAATGTTTGAGATCTCTCCAAAGTGGCTCAATAATATTGAGGTCAGGAGACTGAGATGGCCAGTTCAGAACCTTCAGTTTATGCTGCTGTAGCCAATGACTTGGCCTTGTGCTCTAGGTAGTTGTCATGTTGGAACGTCCAGGTATAGTATTGTTCAAAATAATAGCAGAACAATGTGACTAACCAGAATAATCCAGGTTTTTAGTATATTTTTATTGCTAAATGCAACAACATAAGTTACCAGTAGGTTTTCAAAAAAATAGTGTCTGCCGTTGACTGTACAAACTCAAAACTATTTTGTACAAACGTTTTTGTTTCTAGGATTTAGCAATCCTGTGAATCACTAAACTCATATTTAGTTGTATGACCACAGTTTTTTAAAACTGCTTCCACCTCTCAGCTGTTATTCCATTCCATGATTCTTTAACAACATTCCACAATTTATTTACATTTCTTGGTTTTGCTTCAGAAACAGCTTCTCGATTTGATTAAGGTCCAGGGATTGGGCTGGCCACTCCATAATATTAATTTTGTTGGTTTGGAACCAAGACTTTGCTCGTTTACTCGTGTGTTTTGGGTCATTGGGCATGTCCTCTTATACCATAAGGCAATGTAGTGTCAAAACTGACCTCTCAGTCTTTGCCACTATTGTATGGAATAAGTTATGAACGCAACACCAGATTCCATGCCATAGAGTCTTTATTGTTCACAACCAACACAATAAACAACCCGAGTAGACTTTGCCCAAGCTCTACTAAAGATTGAACAGTAGACATAAGCTTTTATACAGTTTTGATATCAGTAAAGTAATAACTCTTTCTGATATCATTGTGCAAGGCTCTGGGATTCTCCTCATTAACTCCCTGATGTCATTTCTTTCTGGCCTTGAAGGCTACTCCAAGCTCTGTATCCTCCGATAACAGACACCTCCGTCTTTATCTGGTCCTTCCTGTGTGTGTGTCTGACATTAGGTTTTGTCTTTTATATTAATATGTTTAAATGAATAACTAACTGGGTCTACATAGTTTAAAACACATAACATATAAAATATTACACTACAGCAACATGACCTCTTCAAGTATTTTGACAAATGTAAACTGATCCATGATCCCTGGTATGTGATAAATAGGCCCAATACCATAGTAGGAGAAACATGCCCATATCATGATGCTTGCTTCACTGTCTTCATTGTGTACTGTGGCTTGAATTCAGTATTTGGGGGTTGCCTCACAAACTGTGTCTGTGGCCCTTGGACCCCTTTGTCATTCTGGTTATTCTTTGATCCATTTTGAAGGTTGTCTTCCATTTTCTTCCACGTCTCTCTGGTTTTGCTCTCCATTTTAAAAAGGCATTGGAGATCATTTTAGCTGAACAGCCTATATTTTTTTTTCACCTCCTTATAGTTTATTTTTTCTACTCCAATCAACTTTTTAATCAACGTACGCTGTTCTTCTGAACAATGTCTTAAACAACCTATTTTCCTCAGGCTTTCAAATGCATGTTCAACAAGAGCTGGTGGCTTCATCCTTAAATAGGGGCCACCTGATTCACCCCTGTTCTTTTACAAAATTGATGACCTCAGTGATTGAATGCCACACTGCTATTTTTTAACACACCCCTTTCAACTAATTGCCCAATTGCACAGCCTTAAGAGCGTGCATATCATGAATGCTGGGTCTTGTTTGTTTTCTGAGAATCTACTGCACCTACTGGTAACTTGTTTGCCACTTAGCAATAAAAAATGTATGTCCCATGTGAAGCTTCCGGCCAGTATTTTCTGATAACATGCTGCATTCAGGGGTGCACGTGGCAGAGTGGTTAGTACTCCTGCCTCACAACAAGAAGGTCGTGAGTTTAAAACCCGGCCGACTCAAACATTCTCTGTCGACTCTGGTCTTTCTGTGAGGAGTCTGCATGTCCTCCACGTGCAGTAGCGGTTTTAGGCACGGGCGAACCGGGCAGCCGCCCGGGGCGTCATTTTTTTGTGACACATTGGGGGCGGCAGCACGAGCAGATTAATAAAAAAAAAAAATTCCTCTGCGTCGCGAAGCGGTTTTCATCATTTATATCATTTCACTGTGTGTGGAATTGGCTAATTGGCGCTCCCTGCAGCTGCCGGCGCCCCTGCTTGCTGAAAATGTACCATGCACAGAAGCTGTGTGTTGTGAGAGAAGTGTAAAAGGGGGTGGGGCGAGAGGCACGGGTGACATTTCACCTCTGGGTCTCTCTCAAAAGGAACGGACAGCCTATAGTTCCTGCAAATGAAACTAGGTAATACAAAACAATTATGCGGTCATCAAGGTGAATTGGTTTAGTCTTGACTTCTGGTCGTGAGTGACAGTTTGGGGGATGGGAAATCTGTTGATTGTCGAGTGCCAAATAAACAGAGATGGAGAAGAAAAGGTCAAAGCCATCAGGTGCCCAATTTCGAAAAAAAAGAAAAGAAGAGGAGGAGAAATAAGCAAAAGATTAAGGTATGCAAATATGTTCTCTCTCTCTGTATGATTACAGTATCCATTTCATGAATGAAGAAGGGCTAATGTTAATTGGTGGTGGGTATAACTCATTGTTAGCCTTTTTGCTAATGATGCTTGCTATGCTTATACAACAATAATTTGGTTTCAACTCAATCACGAGATCTATTTGTATTATCAAATTATCTATTAATTTATAATATTGTGCTTTGCAATAAAACTGTTACAAGTTCAGTTATCATTTCCATCAGTTGGTTTAACGTTAGGCTCTGTAAATGATCAACGGCATTTTCAAATCTTTAGGTTAAAGACGAACATTTGCTATGTAGCTATTTGCTACACAGTGTGCTAAGTATAGTTTCCTAAGTATAGTTTTACAAGTCATAACTAAAAGTGTGTCATGCATAGAATTTGAGGCAGTAACCAAAGAGCTAATGGTTCCTCCATGAAAGTTAGATTAAAATACAAATTAATATCCTGAAACCCAAAAAGTTTTTGGTGATTAAAAAAATAAAATCCCATTGTTTTTGCCTATACATATAATTTAAAGTAATTTTATTTTTTAAACAACTGAGTCCTAGTGACCATAGCATAACATGAATAAAATATAATTTTTCAATATTTATTTTTTTTATCATTTGTTTCTATGCTCTAAACCAGGGGTTCTCAACCTTTTGCAAGCTGGGCCCCCCCAAAGCTGGTTCATTGCAGTTGGGGCCCCAGTGCCCCGCCCCCATCCCCCCACCTTGCATAGATAGATAGATAGATAGATAGATAGATAGATAGATAGATAGATAGATAGATAGATAGATAGATAGATAGATAGATAGATAGATAGATAGATAGATAGATAGATAGATAGATAGCCAGCCCTAGGCTATTATTTTTAGGCCCACATTATTATTATTATTATCATCAGTAGCGGTAGGTAGGCCTATTATCATTACTAGGCTATTGTTATAATTGGCAGTAGCACCAGACTTCTAATGTGAGCTTGCAGGCATTATTATTATTATTATGAGTAGTAGAAGGCCTATCATCATTACTAGGCTATTGCTATATAATTATATGAGCTTACATGCTTTATTGTTGTTATTATTATTATCATCAGTAGGCCTATCATCATTACTAGGCTATTGCTATATAATTATATGCGCTTACATGCTATCATTGTTATTATTATTATTATAATCAGTAGGCCTATTATCATTTTTTTATTAGCTTTATTATTGATATTATTACTAGGCCTAATAGTAGCCATCATCTGCATTTTTTACAGAAGCTTGCAGGTCGGTGATGTTAATGTGAGACCTGAGCCTGCTTTGCCTTGCAAAGATCCTCAATTCTTGGCTCAATGTTTGATAAACATAGCCTCAAATCATCCTCTATTTGTGCACGACGGTATTTTGTTTTGAGTGCAGTCATTTTTGAGAATCCTGCCTCACACAAATATGTTGACGCAAGGAAGGAGAATCTTCAAGGCGACGCCACAGAGTTCAGGATATTCCTGCATCAATGCTGCCCAGAATGACGAAGAGGGCAGGAGCCAAAAGAGTTCCTTCAGTCTACGGTCACTCTTCAGCTCAATAAGCTGTTCCTGCATATCAATTGATAGCTCGCTTTGCTGTGCACACAAACGGATCTCGAACCCACGCAAAGAGCGATAATCCTCTTTAAAGCACGTCGCAAATTGTTTTCTCATTGCTGACAGGTGCTCAGACGCTGATTGAAATAGGAGGAGAAATCATGTGACGTGCCTGCATCAGCGATAAAGTCCGCAAGGCTGGGGAACATGTCACAGTTCCTCGACTGATGCGCCATGCCAGAGGTCTCATTTTTGTGTGAGGGCGTGCACTTTGTCTGCAAGGAGCATTGTGGAGATTTGTTAAAAAGTGTTATCATATGAATATGTGTTACTAATAAAGAGAAAATGAAGATGGCACACAGCTAAAATGTATTTATTTAGTTCCGCCTAAAAAAACTGTATTTTATGATGAGTAACTCTTTGGAATGCAGCATTCAAGCCTCCTGTACTTCATAACATGTAAATAAAACATGTTAACATTATCCCTGCAAAGTTTTAAACTGATAATGTGAAGCAGAATAAAACTCAAGGGGTTTTAGTACAGAAAGACTAGGCGAGAGTTCTAAAAGACCCAGTTTGGCCCACTTTGGCCCAGTCTGTTCCATTTCATTTTAGTCATTTAAATACTATATTTTTATTGTTTAAATCACTAATGGTGCTCATTAAATACATTTTTGAGAACTTAAACCAGACTTCTAAGTATTTAAATGTGTTTTCTGTCTCTATTCTTCCTCCTGCGTGTCTGTGTATTACGCAGGCTCTTCCTGGAACAAAGACGCACACGTGGTGCTCCGCAGCCGATTGGTCGAATTGAACATGTGATACCTCGTTTGAACCGTGAGAACCAATAGAATCGAGGGAAACTGTTTAAATCCCGGTCATTTGAACCTTGCTCTGATGTCACATGATAGACTGGTGCCTGAGCCAATGACAGTGTCTATCCCAGGATGCAGTTCACTGTGAAACGCGCTGAGTAAAATCGAACCATGAGTGAAGACAGTATGTCACAGATAGACCCAAATGGTAGCTGAGACACATCGTTAACTGGAAAGCAGCGTTTTTGCTGGCATTCCACTTTGTGAAAGGAAAGTAAGGTAATGATTCTAATCATTGCTGAACAAAATTATTTATTTCATTGAACTACTTTAGCTGCCATCTTACTTATATTTTTAAGTATGTTGGCTTGCTTGGTGTCAATGTATTTGTCAGCTTCTCTAATTTCATTTGAGGTCTGGTACGAGTTTGTTAACGTAGTGCCTGAGTTGAGTAGGTATTGCACTTCACACCTTGGCCTCTTGTCTTTTGTTGGCTTGCTGTTTGGTCTGTGTTTGAAGTAGCTGTAAATGGCTTACATGTGCGTTTAGCAGAGTTTTTCAGTGCAATTTTTATTTTTTTCGTTTTTTTCCCCTCCCATCTGTAGCCTACTCGCGGGAGAGGGGCGCGCCCCACCGGTTGAGAACCACTGCTCTAAACAATCAAAGTCTGCTTTATTGTCAATTTCCACATGTACAGTACATACATACAGAGAATCGAAATTGCGTTACTCTCAGTCCCCGGTGCATACAGATAACATTATCATTAAAGCCTAAAAAAATAACTCAATTTAAAAATGTAGATACAACTATACAATAAGGGAGTGATAAAAAAAAGACATAATAAAATTAAAAAATAAAGCTAAAAATCAATTTAAATAAAGCAGCGCAAGGTGAGTGACAGATATTGTGCAAATCAATAAAGTGAACAACAGTGCAGTTAAAAGATTCTTTTAGTGCAAAAATCACTTATTAAAATATCTTGTCTGGTTAAAGTGACAAGTGTCCAAGAGCAGTTATTTACTGACTGATGAGGTAGTGGAATGACATCAGTTCCATGCCGGATGAGGTAGTGTGCGGTGAGTGGGCAGACCAATGCTGCACAAGTGACTAGTGCATGTCATCATATAATTAGTGGGGGGGGGGGGTCATAGTTCAGGGTCATAGTTCAGTGGTGCCTGGGGAAGAAGAGGGGAGGGGGGGCAGGTTCGGGAGGGAGTTCAGCTTCCTGACAGCCTGGTGGATGAAGCTGTCCTTCAGTCTGCTGGTCCTGGCCTGGAGACTCCGCAGTCTCCTCCCTGATGGTAGCAGGCTGAAAAAGCTGTGTGATGGGTGATGACATGGGGGAAAAAAACTAATAAAATAAATAAATGTTTTTTTTCCGGGTCTAGGAGGGTATAGCGTGTAATGACATACATTTAGTGTGTAAGAGCATGTTTATGTAACCCTTCTATTATGTTTTGAGTCAATTTGACCCCAGGTTTTAGCTTCATAAAACATTATCCTATGGTCTTTTGATTTCAAATGCAATTCAATTGCAATTTCAGGAGCACTTCTAAAATATTTTGGAGCATCCTCTGCCACTGGTCAGGGTGAGCCAACCACCTCGAAAGGGGTCTCGCCCAGGGTGTATTTCAATGTAGAACCGCCACTGTCCACGTGTTACTGTGGGTTCTCTCCGGGTACTCTGGCTTCCTCCCACCAAAGACATGCATGTATAGGTTAATTGGCATCTCTAGTCTAAGTGTCCCTAGTGAATGGATATCTGTGATTGTCTGTCTCTAAATGTCAGACACATGATGATTACGTTTAAACATTTAAACCCATTTGTGTCAACTTGTGTGCATGTTATCAGGCCGAAATTACCATGTAAACTTTTGATCAGGGTCATTTGGGTAGTTTCTGTTGTCATTATGATTTAAAAAGAGTAAACACAATGGCTTCACCCAACCACTAACCATGAGTGAACTAAATGTTTTTGTGTTATCATTCATATTCTCTGAAAAACTGCCAAACAATCCAATGTAAAATTATGAGCACAACTGTATGCCCCCACCTCTTTACAGGCCTCCTACAGGACAGGAATAAGGTGGGTTTATTTATTTATTTTATTTATTTTATGCTTTATTTGTCATTACAATTGTACAAATACACTGCAACGAAATTGCTTTGGTGGTGCAGCATATTACATTTATACATAGATAGACACACAAAGGTTGCAGACCACACCGGTGCAGTCATGTCGACGGCGCTGCAATGATCTTCTGGAAAATGAAATAAGGCATTGTACAAACATAGCAGACATCAAAATGTGCAGACATAACAGACAGGTAGTTATAACAACAGTAGCAGTTACAACATAAACAACAGTAGCAGTTCCAACAAGCAGTAAGGATGGGGATGACAGCACACGTGGTCACGTGATGGAATTTTTTCAGTGGCTTACAATAGGGTGACCACCTGTCCCGCATTTTACAATAACACAATTCTACAATTAAAAAAAACTGTTAATAAAAAAAAAAAACACTGAACATGCGCATCAGGGCAGCCGTTATTATTGGTTCTAGCGGCTAGCCAGAGCGGGAAAATAAACACTTAGAAAAAAAAAACCCGCACAGACAAAAAAAAAACACGCAACAGAAAAATGGATCTATCCGGAGCTCCCGAGAAGAAAAAGGGTCTTTGTTCGTATAATAACGAATGGGAGAAAAAATATACATGGTTAAAACCAGTTCCAGGTGACCCTAAGAAAGGAGATTGCAGTGTATGCCACGAAGTTTCACCATCACGCATGGAGGTGAGGGGGATGTAAGGAGGCACGGAGATGGGGAAAGTCACAAGAGAAATGCACAACAAAGAAATGCTAACGCTAGCATGACAAGTTTTTTCTCTCCACCGAAAGATGGGAACCAAACTAAAATCACAGCAGCTGAAGTGACAAGTGTCTACCATAATATGCAGCATGGTTTATCGTATAGGTCAGGCGACTGTACTACTAAACTAGCCCCAGTCATTTTCCCCGATTCTGAAATATCAAAGAAGCTGGCTTGTGGAAGAACGAAGAGTGCATCTATTGTTACAGGTGTGCTTGCACCAGCATCTTTAGAAACATGCTTGAAACAGTTAAATATGCCAATGATTGCAGATAGACTGGATTCTCTTCCACACTTTTCCATTGCGTCTGATGCATCAAACCATGGAACAACCAAGTTATTCCCGTTAGCATTAAGATATTACACACCCGACCTAGGAGTGCAGAACAAACTGTTGGACTTTTATGATGATTGCAATGAAAACTCTGATGCGATTTTCAACCAGGTTGTTGCAAGGCTCGAGGAGAGAAACCTGGGGTTAGAACGGATCTCTGCATACTCAGCTGATAACGCCAGCGTCAATTATGGTGTGCATAACTCTGTGTATAAAAAATTGACGGACAAGAATGCATCAGTTATCAAGGCCAACTGCGTGGCCCATATTCTGCACAACTGTGGGAGGTATGCAGGAGATAATCTGAGAATTGACATTGAGAACATAGTCACAAAAGTTTGCAACCACTTTTCGTCTTCAGCTAAACGTGTGCAAGAATTAAAGGAAGTGTTTGAGTTTGTGGACGAGGAGTACACGGCTCTTTACAAGAATGTGCCGACACGGTGGCTAAGTTTGTGGCCTGCTGTCAAACGTCTGCACGACTCCTGGCCAGCTGTCAAAAGCTATTTTTTATCTCTTGGAGAAGAGCGCTGTCCATCAGCACTTTGGAAATTGCTCGCAAATTGTGAGGATGGAGAAGACGTGCCCTGTGAACTCCAGGCATACTTGCTGTTTTTGCAAAATAGCCTCAAAGTTCTTTTCGACGCCGTGCTTAAAGTTGAGGGAGACGAGACAACTGTGTGTGAACTTTTCGAGTTAATGACCAATCTCAAATTGAAACTAGAGCAAAGGAAAAATGATCGATTCTTTGGATTCGAGACCAGTACTCTCCTGGTGTTCTATGAAAGAGCACTTGCTTACCTACACAAATGGTTTGATTTCACTGATGGCAACTACCTAAAGCACATCTCATGCCTGGCTATCAAGAGGGAATTTAGCTTTCAAGACCTCCGTGGAGCAGCTGAAGCATTAAAAATGAGCTTTAAACTGGACATGAACCAGTTGTATGATGAATTCTGTGTTCTTATGCCAAGAGTAAAGGAAATCGCCACATCAACAAATCCAGTTGCATCTAAGTGGACAGTTCTGTTGAAGCACGTCCGTGCCCCAAACATAACAGCTCTGGTATCTTTGGCTTTGAGCATTCCTGTCACCAATGCGTTTGTGGAGAGGGTGTTTTCTCTCATGACTGCTGCGTGGACAGAGACAAGGAACCGCGCAACTGTGGACCTCATAAAAAGTGAACTCCTGGTGAAAGTGAACTACAGCTACACCTGCCAGGAGTTCTACAGACACATAATGAATGAGAAGGCCCTACTCGAAGCTGCCAGATCAGACAAAAAATATAAATTCAAGATGCATTGAATCCGGTAAGAACGCATTTAATCTTTCTATTCTTTCCTAATGGAATTTATGTGCTTATTTGGAAATGTGCGATTGGATTATTATTTTCACTTAATAATTTGGATTGAATAGACACGTGCTGTTAAAATAATTTTTTACTGATATTACTATTAAATATTATTAGTGACGTTCACAGCGCCGGTCAGCGCCGTCATTAACATTTTTATAAACCCTTTTAGCAATTTAAAACATGTTAACATCACTGCAAAAAGATATCTAATAAAAAAATCAATATTTATTCACCTAGTATAATAATAGTAATTTCTCTCCCTCGTGTCCCGCATTGTCCCGCAAAATCAGGTCTGCTGTCCTGCAACAGAGCAATAGCCAGGTGGTCACCCTAGCTTACAATGAGGGAGAGGGGGGGACGAGGGGGTAGCATTAGAGTACAGGGTCAGACAGATGTAAAAATGGCAGACTGTTGGTTTGGGCTGGTGTTAGGCAGCCCAAACCAACTTTTACTGAGAGAGCACCTAAGGTGCTTCACTGGCTCATGATGACTTAACGGTTTTGACTGCTTAAAATATGCCAATCAACACCTGCAGCGAGAGGGATCCAACCACAAAGAGCTGAGCAAAGTCGGAGCAGGATTTTGTTTAGATTGTAAACCTGTTAAATTTCAGTCTATCATTTGTATTTGGCAATTAAGCCACAGCTCTAGACTTGTGAGTTTGTAGAATTGCCAAGAGTCCAAACGGCTCAAGGTCAGAGAGCAAGACTCAGGCTGCAGAACTATGGCTTTGTGGCCTTTTATGAGCCTCATATACAAATATATGACAACAGCATATTGATGTAGGTTAGACAGCGTACGTGCGGCACAGACCAGGGGGCGCAGAGTGACGCAAATGTCTGAGCTCCTCTGTCCACACTGAAGGTCACTCTCTCTACACACACAACTGCGTGTCTTCGCACAGCTCCACATCCATTATCAAATTCACTGATGATACTGTGGTTCTGGGCCTCATTCACAACAATAATGAGACCGCATACCTGGATGAGGTAGAGAAATTAACATCATGGTGCCAAGACAACTGTCTCTCTCTGAATGTGAGCAAAACTAAAGAACTGATTGTAGACTTCAGGAAGAGGCAGCAGCAGCCCTACACTCCTCTTATGATAAGCGGGACCCCTGTGGAGAGGGTGAGTAGCTTCAAGTACCTTGGTGTAAACATCTCTGAGGACCTGACTTGGACTACTCACACTCAAACTCAGGTAAATAAAGCCAGGCAAAGACTGTACTATCTGCGACAGCTGAGGAAATTCAGGGTCTCACCAGCAATCCTGAAAACTTTCTATTCTGGAGCTATAGAAAGTATACTGACTCAATGTATCTCAGTGTGGTATGGGAACAGCTCCAGTCAAGACTGCAAAGCCCTGCAGAGAGTTGTTCGCTTAGCTGAGCGCATTTCAGGGTCTGCTCTCCCCTCTCTGCAGGACATCTACCACAAACGCTGTAGAAGTAGAGCTGCAAAAATCATCAAAGACTCCACCCACCCCAGTAATCATATTTTCACTTTGCTGCCATCTGGTAAGCGCTACCGTAGCCTGATGGCAAAAACCGAGAGACTCAGGAGGAGTTTCTTCCCCCAGGCCATCAGGCTCTTGAACTCTAAACCAGCTTCTTAACATCCTCATGCATTTGAACAGGTTTTAGTTGGATTTGAACAGGTTTTAGATGGATTTGAACAGGTTTTTAGCTGGATTTGAACAGGTTTTAGTTGGATTTGAACAGGTTTTAGATGGATTTGAACAGGTTTTAGATGGATTTGAACAGGTTTTAGTTGGATTTGTACAGGTTTTAGATGGATGAGTACAGGTTTTAGATGGATTTGAACAGGTTTTAGATGGATTCAAACAGGTTTTAGTTGGATTTGAACAGGTTTTAGTTGGATTTGAACAGGTTTTATTTGGATTTGAACAGGTTTTATTTGGATTTGAACAGGTTTTAGTTGGATTTGAACAGGTTTTAGTTGGATTTGAACAGGTTTTAGTTGGATTTGAACAGGTCTTAGTTGGATTTGATCGGGTTTTAATTGGATTTGAACAGGTTTTAGTTGGATTTGAACAGGTAATAGTTGGATTTGAACAGGTTTTAGTTGGATTTGAACAGGTAATAGTTGGATTTGAACAGGTTTTAGATGGATTTGAACAGGTTTTAGTTGGATTTGATCAGGTTTTAGAAGGATTTGATCGGTTTTAATTGGATTTGAACAGGTTTTAGTTGGATTTGAACAGGTTTTAGATGGATTTGAACAGGTTTTAGATGGATTTATACAGGTTTTAGTTGGATTTGTACAGGTTTTAGTTGGATTTGAACAGGTTTTAGTTGGATTTGAACAGGTCTTAGTTGGATTTGATCGGGTTTTAATTGGATTTGAACAGGTTTTAGTTGGATTTGAACAGGTCTTAGTTGGATTTGAACAGGGTTTTAATTGGATTTGAACAGGTTTTAGTTGGATTTGAACAGGTTTTAGTTGGATTTGTACAGGTTTTAGTTGGATTTGTACAGGTTTTAGTTGGATTTGAACAGGTTTTAGATGGATTTGAACAGGTTTTAGTTGGATTTGAACAGGTTTTAGTTGGATTTGAACAGGTTTTAGTTGGATTTGAACAGGTCTTAGTTGGATTTGATCGGGTTTTAATTGGATTTGAACAGGTTTTAGTTGGATTTGAACAGGTCTTAGTTGGATTTGATCGGGTTTTAATTGGATTTGAACAGGTTTTAGATGGATTTGAACAGGTTTTAGATGGATTCAAACAGGTTTTAGTTGGATTTGAACAGGTTTTAGTTGGATTTGAACAGGTTTTAGTTGGATTTGAACAGGTTTTATTTGGATTTGAACAGGTTTTATTTGGATTTGAACAGGTTTTAGTTGGATTTGAACAGGTCTTAGTTGGATTTGATCGGGTTTTAATTGGATTTGAACAGGTTTTAGTTGGATTTGAACAGGTAATAGTTGGATTTGAACAGGTTTTAGTTGGATTTGAACAGGTTTTAGATGGATTTGATCAGGTTTTATTTGGATTTGAACAGGTTTTATTTGGATTTGAACAGGTTTTAGTTGGATTTGAACAGGTTTTATTTGGATTTGAACAGGTCTTAGTTGGATTTGATCGGGTTTTAATTGGATTTGAACAGGTAATAGTTGGATTTGAACAGGTTTTAGATGGATTTGAACAGGTTTTAGATGGATTTGATCAGGTTTTAGAAGGATTTGATCAGGTTTTAGTTGGATTTGATCAGGTTTTAGATGGATTTGAACAGGTTTTAGTTGGATTTGAACAGGTAATAGTTGGATTTGAACAGGTAATAGTTGGATTTGAACAGGTAATAGTTGGATTTGAACAGGTTTTAGTTGGATTTGATCAGGTTTTAGATGGATTTGAACAGGTTTTAGTTGGATTTGAACAGGTAATAGTTGGATTTGAACAGGTTTTAGATGGATTTGAACAGGTTTTAGTTGGATTTGATCAGGTTTTGGAAGGATTTGAACAGGTTTTACTTGGATTTGAACAGGTTTTATTTGGATTTGAACAGGTTTTATTTGGATTTGAACAGACCTTAGTTGGATTTGATCGGGTTTTAATTGGATTTGAACAGGTTTTAGTTGGATTTGAAAAGGTAATAGTTGGATTTGAACAGGTTTTAGTTGGATTTGAACAGGTTTTAGATGGATTTGATCAGGTTTTAGAAGGATTTGATCAGGTTTTAGATGAATTTGAACAGGTTTTAGTTGGATTTGAACAGGTTTTATTTGGATTTGAACAGGTTTTAGTTGGATTTGAACAGGTTTTATTTAGATTTGAACAGGTCTTAGTTGGATTTGATCGGGTTTTAATTGGATTTGAACAGGTAATAGTTGGATTTGAACAGGTTTTAGATGGATTTGAACAGGTTTTAGATGGATTTGATCAGGTTTTAGAAGGATTTGATCAGGTTTTAGTTGGATTTGATCAGGTTTTAGAAGGATTTGATCAGGTTTTAGATGGATTTGAACAGGTAATAGTTGGATTTGAACAGGTTTTAGATGGATTTGAACAGGTTTTAGTTGGATTTGATCAGGTTTTAGATGAATTTGAACAGGTTTTAGTGGATTTGAACAGGTTTTATTTGGATTTGAACAGGTTTTAGTTGGATTTGAACAGGTTTTATTTAGATTTGAACAGGTCTTAGTTGGATTTGATCGGGTTTTAATTGGATTTGAACAGGTAATAGTTGGATTTGAACAGGTTTTAGATGGATTTGAACAGGTTTTAGATGGATTTGATCAGGTTTTAGAAGGATTTGATCAGGTTTTAGTTGGATTTGATCAGGTTTTAGAAGGATTTGATCAGGTTTTAGATGGATTTGAACAGGTAATAGTTGGATTTGAACAGGTTTTAGATGGATTTGAACAGGTTTTAGTTGGATTTGATCAGGTTTTAGATGGATTTGAACAGGTTTTAGTTGGATTTGAACAGGTAATAGTTGGATTTGAACAGGTTTTAGATGGATTTGAACAGGTTTTAGTTGGATTTGATCAGGTTTTGGAAGGATTTGAACAGGTTTTACTTGGATTTGAACAGGTTTTATTTGGATTTGAACAGGTTTTATTTGGATTTGAACAGGTCTTAGTTGGATTTGATCGGGTTTTAATTGGATTTGAACAGGTAATAGTTGGATTTGAACAGGTTTTAGTTGGATTTGAACAGGTAATAGTTGGATTTGATCAGGTTTTAGTTGGATTTGAACAGGTAATAGTTGGATTTGAACAGGTTTTAGTTGGATTTGAACAGGTAATAGTTGGATTTGATCAGGTTTTAGAAGGATTTGATCAGGTTTTAGATGGATTTGAACAGGTTTTAGATGGATTTGAACAGGTTTTAGTTGGATTTGAACAGGTAATAGTTGGATTTGAACAGGTTTTAGATGGATTTGAACAGGTTTTAGTTGGATTTGATCAGGTTTTGGAAGGATTTGATCAGGTTTTAGATGGATTTGAACAGGTTTTAGTTGGATTTGAACAGGTTTTATTTTGGATTTGAACAGGTTTTATTTGGATTTGAACAGGTTTTATTTGGATTTGAACAGGTTTTAGTTGGATTTAAACAGGTTTTAGATGGATTTGAAAAGGTTTTAGTTGGATTTGAACAGGTCTCATCTCATCTCATTTGAACAGGTTTTAGATGGATTTGATCAGGTTTTAGAAGGATTTGAACAGGTTTTAGTTGGATTTGAACAGGTTTTAGTGGATTTGAACAGGTTTTAGTTGGATTTGAACAGGTTTTAGTTGGATTTGAACAGGTTTTAGTTGGATTTGAACAGGTCTTAGTTGGATTTGAACTGGTTTTAGTTGGATTTGAACAGGCTTTATTTGGATTTGAACAGGTTTTATTTGGATTTGAACAGGTTTTATTTGGATTTGAACAGGTCTTAGTTGGATTTGATCAGGGTTTTATTTGGATTTGAACAGGTTTTATTTGGATTTGAACAGGTCTTAGTTGGATTTGATCAGGTTTTAATTGGATTTGAACAGGTTTTAGTTGGATTTGAACAGGTAATAGTTGGATTTGAACAGGTTTTAGTTGGATTTGAACAGGTTTTAGTTGGATTTGATCAGGTTTTGGAAGGATTTGAACAGGTTTTACTTGGATTCGAACAGGTTTTAGATGGATTCAAACAGGTTTTAGTTGGATTTGAACAGGTTTTAGTTGGATTTGAACAGGTTTTATTTGGATTTGAACAGGTTTTATTTGGATTTGAACAGGTTTTAGTTGGATTTGAACAGGTTTTAGTTGGATTTGAACAGGTTTTAGTTGGATTTGAACAGGTCTTAGTTGGATTTGATCGGGTTTTAATTGGATTTGAACAGGTTTTAGTTGGATTTGAACAGGTAATAGTTGGATTTGAACAGGTTTTAGTTGGATTTGAACAGGTAATAGTTGGATTTGAACAGGTTTTAGATGGATTTGAACAGGTTTTAGTTGGATTTGATCAGGTTTTAGAAGGATTTGATCAGGTTTTAATTGGATTTGAACAGGTTTTAGTTGGATTTGAACAGGTTTTAGATGGATTTGAACAGGTTTTAGATGGATTTATACAGGTTTTAGTTGGATTTGAACAGGTTTTAGTTGGATTTGAACAGGTAATAGTTGGATTTGAACAGGTTTTAGTTGGATTTGAACAGGTTTTAGTTGGATTTGAACAGGTTTTAGAAGGATTTGATCAGGTTTTAGATGGATTTGAACAGGTTTTAGATGGATTTGAACAGGTTTTAGATGGATTTGAACAGGTTTTAGTTGGATTTGAACAGGTAATAGTTGGATTTGAACAGGTTTTAGATGGATTTGAACAGGTTTTAGTTGGATTTGATCAGGTTTTGGAAGGATTTGATCAGGTTTTAGATGGATTTGAACAGGTTTTAGTTGGATTTGAACAGGTTTTATTTTGGATTTGAACAGGTTTTATTTGGATTTGAGGATTTGAACAGGTTTTAGTTGGATTTTTGATGAATTTGAACAGGTTTTAGTTGGATTTGATCAGGTTTTAGAAGGCTTTGATCAGGTTTTAGATGGATTTGAACAGGTTTTAGATGGATTTGAACAGGTTTTAGTTGGATTTGAACAGGTATTAGTTGGATTTGAAAAGGTTTTAGATGGATTTGAACAGGTTTTAGTTGGATTTGATCAGGTTTTAGAAGGCTTTGATCAGGTTTTAGATGGATTTGAACAGGTTTTAGTTGGATTTGAAAAGGTTTTAGATGGATTTGAACAGGTTTTAGTTGGATTTGATCAGGTTTTGGAAGGATTTGAACAGGTCTTAGTTGGATTTGAACTGGTTTTATTTGGATTTGAACAGGTTTTACTTGGATTTGAACAGGTTTTATTTGGATTTGAACAGGTTTTATTTGGATTTGAACAGGTTTTATTTGGATTTGAACAGGTCTTAGTTGGATTTGATCAGGTTTTAATTGGATTTGAACAGGTTTTAGTTGGATTTGAACAGGTTTTAGATGGATTTGATCAGGTTTTAGATGGATTTGAACAGGTTTTAGTTGGATTTGAACAGGTCTTAGTTGGATTTGATCAGGTTTTAGAAGGATTTGATCAGGTTTTAGATGGATTTGAACAGGTTTTAGATGGATTTGAACAGGTTTTAGTTGGATTTGAACAGGTTTTAGTTGGATTTGAACAGGTTTTATTTGGATTTGAACAGGTCTTAGTTGGATTTGAACAGGTTTTAGATGAATTTGATCAGGTTTTAGATGGATTTGAACAGGTTTTAGTGGATTTGAACAGGTTTTAGTTGGATTTGAACAGGTTTTAGTTGGATTTGAACAGGTTTTAGTTGGATTTGAACAGGTCTTAGTTGGATTTGAACAGGTTTTAGATGAATTTGAACAGGTTTTAGTTGGATTTGAACAGGTTTTAGTTGGATTTGAACAGGTTTTAGATGGATTTGAACAGGTTTTAGATGGATTTGAACAGGTTTTAGTTGGATTTGAACAGGTAATAGTTGGATTTGAACAGGTTTTAGATGGATTTGAACAGGTTTTAGTTGGATTTGATCAGGTTTTGGAAGGATTTGAACAGGTTTTAGTTGGATTTGAACAGGTTTTATTTGGATTTGAACAGGTTTTAGTTGGATTTGAAACAGGTTTTAGATGGATTTGAACAGGTTTTAGTTGGATTTGATCAGGTTTTAAGGATTTGAACAGGTTTTAGTTGGATTTGAACAGGTTTTATTTGGATTTGAACAGGTTTTTTTGGATTTGAACAGGTTTTAGTTGGATTTGAACAGGTTTTAGTTGGATTTGAACAGGTTTTAGTTGGATTTGAACAGGTCTTAGTTGGATTTGAACAGGTTTTAGATGGATTTGAACAGGTTTTAGTTGGATTTGATCAGGTTTTAGTTGGATTTGAACAGGTTTTAGATGGATTTGAACAGGTTTTAGTTGGATTTGAACAGGTTTTAGTTGGATTTGATCAGGTTTTAGGAAGGCTTTGACAGGTTTTAGATGGATTTGAACAGGTTTTAGTTGGATTTGAACAGGTTAGTTGGATTTGAACAGGTTTTAGATGGATTTGAACAGGTTTTAGTTGGATTTGATCAGGTTTTATTTTGGATTTGAACAGGTTTTATTTGGATTTGAACAGGTTTTATTTGGATTTGAACAGGTTTTAGTTGGATTTGAACAGGTTTTAGTTGGATTTGAAACAGGTTTTAGTTGGATTTGAACAGGGTTTAGTTGGATTTGAAACAGTTTTAGTTGGATTTGAACAGGTTTTAGTTGGATTTGAACAGGTTTTAGTTGGATTTGAACAGGTTTTAGTTGGATTTGAACAGGTTTTATTTGGATTTAAACAGGTTTTATTTGGATTTGAACAGGTTTTAGTTGGATTTAAACAGGTTTTAGTTGGATTTGAACAGGTTTTAGTTGGATTTGAACAGGTTTTAGTTGGATTTGAACAGGTTTTAGTTGGATTTGAACAGGTCTTAGTTGGATTTGAACAGGTTTTAGTTGGATTTGAACAGGTTTATTTTGGATTTGAACAGGTTTTAGTTGGATTTGAACAGGTTTTATTTGGATTTGAACAGGTTTTAGTTGGATTTGAAACAGGTTTTAGTTGGATTTGAACAGGTTTTTAGTTGGATTTGAACAGGTTTTAGTTGGATTTGAACAGGTTTTATTTGGATTTGAACAGGTTTTAGTTGGATTTGATCAGGTTTTATTTGGATTTGAACAGGTTTTAGTTTGGATTTGAACAGGTTTTAGTTGGATTTGAACAGGTTTTAATTGGATTTGAACAGGTTTTAGTTGGATTTGAACAGGTTTTAGTTGGATTTGAACAGGTTTTAGTTGGATTTGAACAGGTTTTAGTTGGATTTGAACAGGTTTTAGTTGGATTTGAACAGGTTTTAGATGGATTTGAACAGGTTTTATTTGGATTTGAACAGGTTTTAGTTGGATTTGAACAGGTTTTATTTTGGATTTGAACAGGTTTTATTTGGATTTGAACAGGTTTTATTTGGATTTGAACAGGTTTTAGTTGGATTTAAACAGGTTTTAGATGGATTTGAACAGGTTTTAGTTGGATTTGAACAGTTGGATTTGAAACAGGTTTTAGATGGATTTGAACAGGTTTTAGTGGATTTGACAGGTTTGGCCAGTTAGATGGATTTGAACAGGTTTTAGTTGGATTTGAACAGGTTTTAGTTGGATTTGAACAGGTTTTAGTTGGATTTGAACAGGTTTTAGTTGGATTTGAACAGGTTTTAGTTGGATTTGAACAGGTCTTAGTTGGATTTGAACTGGTTTTAGTTGGATTTGAACAGGCTTTATTTGGATTTGAACAGGTTTTATTTGGATTTGAACAGGTTTTATTTGGATTTGAACAGGTCTTAGTTGGATTTGATCGGGTTTTATTTGGATTTGAACAGGTTTTATTTGGATTTGAACAGGTCTTAGTTGGATTTGATCAGGTTTTAATTGGATTTGAACAGGTTTTAGTTGGATTTGAACAGGTAATAGTTGGATTTGAACAGGTTTTAGTTGGATTTGAACAGGTTTTAGTTGAATTTGATCAGGTTTTGGAAGGATTTAAACAGGTTTTATTTGGATTTGAACAGGTTTTAGATGGATTCAAACAGGTTTTAGTTGGATTTGAACAGGTTTTAGTTGGATTTGAACAGGTTTTATTTGGATTTGAACAGGTTTTATTTGGATTTGAACAGGTTTTAGTTGGATTTGAACAGGTTTTATTTGGATTTGAACAGGTTTTATTTGGATTTGAACAGGTTTTAGTTGGATTTGAACAGGTTTTAGTTGGATTTGAACAGGTTTTAGTTGGATTTGAACAGGTCTTAGTTGGATTTGATCAGGTTTTAATTGGATTTGAACAGGTTTTAGTTGGATTTGAACAGGTAATAGTTGGATTTGAACAGGTTTTAGTTGGATTTGAACAGGTAATAGTTGGATTTGAACAGGTTTTAGATGGATTTGAACAGGTTTTAGATGGATTTGAACAGGTTTTAGTTGGATTTGAACAGGTAATAGTTGGATTTGAACAGGTTTTAGTTGGATTTGAACAGGTTTTAGTTGGATTTGAACAGGTAATAGTTGGATTTGAACAGGTTTTAGATGGATTTGAACAGGTTTTAGATGGATTTGAACAGGTTTTAGTTGGATTTGATCAGGTTTTAGAAGGATTTGATCAGGTTTTAATTGGATTTGAACAGGTTTTAGTTGGATTTGAACAGGTTTTAGATGGATTTGAACAGGTTTTAGATGGATTTAAACAGGTTTTAGTTGGATTTGAACAGGTTTTAGTTGGATTTGAACAGGTTTTAGTTGGATTTGAACAGGTCTTAGTTGGATTTGATCGGGTTTTAATTGGATTTGAACAGGTTTTAGTTGGATTTGAACAGGTCTTAGTTGGATTTGATCAGGTTTTAATTGGATTTGAACAGGTTTTAGTTGGATTTGAACAGGTTTTAGTTGGATTTGACAGGTTTTAGTTGGATTTGAACAGGTTTTAGATGGATTTGAACAGGTTTTAGTTGGATTTGTACAGGTTTTAGTTGGATTTGAACAGGTTTTAGTTGGATTTGAACAGGTCTTAGTTGGATTTGATCGGGTTTTAATTGGATTTGAACAGGTTTTAGTTGGATTTGAACAGGTCTTAGTTGGATTTGATCGGGTTTTAATTGGATTTGAACAGGTTTTAGATGGATTTGAACAGGTTTTAGATGGATTCAAACAGGTTTTAGTTGGATTTGAACAGGTTTTAGTTGGATTTGAACAGGTTTTATTTGGATTTGAACAGGTTTTATTTGGATTTGAACAGGTTTTATTTGGATTTGAACAGGTTTTAGTTGGATTTGAACAGGTTTTAGTTGGATTTGAACAGGTTTTAATTGGATTTGAACAGGTCTTAGTTGGATTTGAACAGGTTTTAATTGGATTTGAACAGGTTTTAGTTGGATTTGAACAGGTAATAGTTGGATTTGAACAGGTTTTAGTTGGATTTGAACAGGTTTTAGATGGATTTGAACAGGTTTTAGTTGGATTTGAACAGGTTTTAGTTGGATTTGAACAGGGTTTTAATTGGATTTGAACAGGTTTTAGTTGGATTTGAACAGGTAATAGTTGGATTTGAACAGGTTTTAGATGGATTTGAACAGGTTTTAGATGGATTTGAACAGGTTTTAGATGGATTTGAACAGGTTTTAGTTGATTTGATCAGGTTTTAGAAGGATTTGATCGGTTTTAATTGGATTTGAACAGGTTTTAGGATTTGAACAGGTTTTAGATGGATTTGAACAGGTTTTAGATGGATTTGAACAGGTTTTAGTTGGATTTGAACAGGTTTTAGTTGGATTTGAACAGGTTTTAGTTGGATTTGAACAGGTCTTAGTTGGATTTGATCAGGTTTTAATTGGATTTGAACAGGTTTTAGTTGGATTTGAACAGGTCTTAGTTGGATTTGATCGGTTTTAATTGGATTTGAACAGGTTTTAGTTGGATTTGAACAGGTTTTAGTTGGATTTGACAGGTTTTAGTTGGATTTGAACAGGTTTTAGATGGATTTGAACAGGTTTTAGTTGGATTTGAACAGGTTTTAGTTGGATTTGAACAGGTTTTAGTTGGATTTGAACAGGTCTTAGTTGGATTTGATCAGGTTTTAATTGGATTTGAACAGGTTTTAGTTGGATTTGAACAGGTCTTAGTTGGATTTGATCAGGTTTTAGTTGGATTTGAACAGGTTTTAGATGGATTTGAACAGGTTTTAGATGGATTCAAACAGGTTTTAGTTGGATTTGAACAGGTTTTAGTTGGATTTGAACAGGTTTTATTTGGATTTGAACAGGTTTTATTTGGATTTGAACAGGTTTTATTTGGATTTGAACAGGTTTTAGTTGGATTTGAACAGGTTTTAGTTGGATTTGAACAGGTTTTAATTGGATTTGAACAGGTCTTAGTTGGATTTGAACAGGTTTTAATTGGATTTGAACAGGTTTTAGTTGGATTTGAACAGGTAATAGTTGGATTTGAACAGGTTTTAGTTGGATTTGAACAGGTTTTAGATGGATTTGAACAGGTTTTAGTTGGATTTGATCAGGTTTTAGAAGGATTTGATCGGGTTTTAATTGGATTTGAACAGGTTTTAGTTGGATTTGAACAGGTAATAGTTGGATTTGAACAGGTTTTAGATGGATTTGAACAGGTTTTAGATGGATTTGAACAGGTTTTAGATGGATTTGAACAGGTTTTAGTTGGATTTGAACAGGTTTTATTTGGATTTGAACAGGTTTTAGTTGGATTTGAACAGGTTTTATTTGGATTTGAACAGGTCTTAGTTGGATTTGATCAGGTTTTAATTGGATTTGAACAGGTTTTAGTTGGATTTGAACAGGTAATTGTTGGATTTGAACAGGTTTTAGATGGATTTGAACAGGTTTTAGATGGATTTGAACAGGTTTTAGTTGGATTTGATCAGGTTTTGGAAGGATTTGAACAGGTTTTAGTTGGATTTGAACAGGTTTTAGATGGATTTGAACAGGTTTTAGTTGGATTTGAACAGGTAATAGTTGGATTTGAACAGGTTTTAGATAAATTTGAACAGGTTTTAGTTGGATTTGAACAGGTTTTATTTGGATTTGAACAGGTCTTAGTTGGATTTGATCAGGTTTTAATTGGATTTGAACAGGTTTTAGTTGGATTTGAACAGGTAATAGTTGGATTTGAACAGGTTTTAGTTGGATTTGAACAGGTTTTAGATGGATTTGATCAGGTTTTAGAAGGATTTGAACAGGTTTTAGTTGGATTTGAACAGGTTTTAGTTGGATTTGAACAGGTTTTAGTTGGATTTGAACAGGTTTTAGATGGATTTGAACAGGTTTTAGTTGGATTTGAACAGGTTTTAGTTGGATTTGAACAGGTTTTAGATGGATTTGAACAGGTTTTAGATGGATTTGAACAGGTTTTAGATGGATTTGAACAGGTTTTAGTTGGATTTGAACAGGTTTTAGTTGGATTTGAACAGGTTTTATTTGGATTTGAACAGGTTTTATTTGGATTTGAACAGGTTTTATTTGGATTTGAACAGGTTTTAGTTGGATTTGAACAGGTTTTATTTGGATTTGAACAGGTCTTAGTTGGATTTGAACAGGTTTTAGTTGGATTTGAACAGGTAATAGTTGGATTTGAACAGGTTTTAGTTGGATTTGAACAGGTTTTAGTTGGATTTGAACAGGTTTTAGTTGGATTTGAACAGGTTTTAGTTGGATTTGAACAGGTTTTAGTTGGATTTGAACAGGTTTTATTTGGATTTGAACAGGTCTTAGTTGGATTTGATCAGGTTTTAATTGGATTTGAACAGGTAATAGTTGGATTTGAACAGGTTTTAGATGGATTTGATCAGGTTTTAGAAGGATTTGATCAGGTTTTAGTTGGATTTGATCAGGTTTTAGAAGGATTTGATCAGGTTTTAGATGGATTTGAACAGGTAATAGTTGGATTTGAACAGGTTTTAGATGGATTTGAACAGGTTTTAGTTGGATTTGATCAGGTTTTAGATGGATTTGAACAGGTTTTAGTTGGATTTGAACAGGTAATAGTTGGATTTGAACAGGTTTTAGATGCATTTGAACAGGTTTTAGTTGGATTTGATCAGGTTTTGGAAGGATTTGAACAGGTTTTACTTGGATTTGAACAGGTTTTATTTGGATTTGAACAGGTTTTATTTGGATTTGAACAGGTTAGTTGGATTTGATCAGGTTTTAATTGGATTTGAACAGGTTTTAGTTGGATTTGAACAGGTAATAGTTGGATTTGAACAGGTTTTAGATGGATTTGATCAGGTTTTAGGATTTGATCAGGTTTTAGATGGATTTGAACAGGTTTTAGTGGATTTGAACAGGTTTTATTTGGATTTGAACAGGTTTTAGTTGGATTTGAACAGGTTTTATTTAGGATTTGAACAGGTCTTAGTTGGATTTGAACAGGTTTTAATTGGATTTGAACAGGTAATAGTTGGATTTGAACAGGTTTTAGATGGATTTGAACAGGTTTTAGATGGATTTGATCAGGTTTGAAGGATTTGATCAGGTTTTAGTTGGATTTGATCAGGTTTTAGAAGGATTTGATCAGGTTTTAGATGGATTTGAACAGGTAATAGTTGGATTTGAACAGGTTTTAGATGGATTTGAACAGGTTTTAGTTGGATTTGATCAGGTTTTAGATGGATTTGAACAGGTTTTAGTTGGATTTGAACAGGTAATAGTTGGATTTGAACAGGTTTTGGAAGGATTTGAACAGGTTTTAGTTGGATTTGAACAGGTTTTATTTGGATTTGAACAGGTTTTATTTGGATTTGAACAGGTCTTAGTTGGATTTGATCGGGTTTTAATTGGATTTGAACAGGTTTTAGTTGGATTTGAACAGGTAATAGTTGGATTTGAACAGGTTTTAGTTGGATTTGAACAGGTTTTAGATGGATTTGATCAGGTTTTAGATGGATTTGAACAGGTTTTAGTGGATTTGAACAGGTTTTAGTGGATTTGAACAGGTTTTATTTGGATTTGAACAGGTTTTAGTTGGATTTGAACAGGTAATAGTTGGATTTGAACAGGTTTTAGTTGGATTTGAACAGGTTTTAGTTGGATTTGATCAGGTTTTAAGGATTTGAACAGGTTTTACTTGGATTTGAACAGGTTTTATTTGGATTTGAACAGGTTTTAGTTGGATTTGATCGGTTTTAATTGGATTTGAACAGGTTTTAGTTGGATTTGAACAGGTCTTAGTTGGATTTGATCAGGTTTTAGAAGGATTTGATCAGGTTTTAGATGGATTTGAACAGGTTTTAGATGGATTTGAACAGGTTTTAGTTGGATTTGAACAGGTTTTATTTGGATTTGAACAGGTCTTAGTTGGATTTGAACAGGTAATAGTTGGATTTGAACAGGTTTTAGTGGATTTGAACAGGTTTTATTTGGATTTGAACAGGTTTTAGTTGGATTTGAACAGGTTTTAGTTGGATTTGATCAGGTTTTAAGGATTTGAACAGGTTTTACTTGGATTTGAACAGGTTTTATTTGGATTTGAACAGGTCTTAGTTGGATTTGATCGGGTTTTAATTGGATTTGAACAGGTTTTAGTTGGATTTGAACAGGTAATAGTTGGATTTGAACAGGTTTTAGTTGGATTTGAACAGGTTTTAGATGGATTTGATCAGGTTTTAGATGGATTTGAACAGGTTTTAGTGGATTTGAACAGGTAATAGTTGGATTTGAACAGGTAATAGTTGGATTTGAACAGGTTTTAGTTGGATTTGAACAGGTCTTAGTTGGATTTGATCAGGTTTTAGAAGGATTTGATCAGGTTTTAGATGGATTTGAACAGGTTTTAGATGGATTTGAACAGGTTTTAGTTGGATTTGAACAGGTTTTATTTGGATTTGAACAGGTCTTAGTTGGATTTGAACAGGTAATAGTTGGATTTGAAAAGGTTTTAGATGGATTTGAACAGGTTTTAGTTGGATTTGAACAGGTTTTATTTGGATTTGAACAGGTCTTAGTTGGATTTGAACAGGTTTTAGTTGGATTTGAACAGGTAATAGTTGGATTTGAACAGGTTTTAGTTGGATTTGAACAGGTCTTAGTTGGATTTGAACAGGTTTTAGATGAATTTGATCAGGTTTTAGATGGATTTGAACAGGTAATAGTTGGATTTGAACAGGTTTTAGATGGATTTGATCAGGTTTTAGATGGATTTGAACAGGTTTTAGTTGGATTTGAACAGGTTTTAGAAGGATTTGATCAGGTTTTAGATGGATTTGAACAGGTTTTAGATGGATTTGAACAGGTTTTAGAAGGATTTGATCAGGTTTTAGATGGATTTGAACAGGTTTTAGATGGATTTGAACAGGTTTTAGTTGGATTTGAACAGGTAATAGTTGGATTTGAACAGGTTTTAGTTGGATTTGATCAGGTTTTGGAAGGATTTGAACAGGTTTTAGTTGGATTTGAACAGGTTTTATTTTGGATTTGAACAGGTTTTATTTGGATTTGAACAGGTTTTATTTGGATTTGAACAGGTTTTAGTTGGATTTAAACAGGTTTTAGATGGATTTGATCGGGTTTTAATTGGATTTGAACAGGTTTTAGTTGGATTTGAACAGGTAATAGTTGGATTTGAACAGGTTTTAGTTGGATTTGAACAGGTAATAGTTGGATTTGAACAGGTTTTAGATGGATTTGAACAGGTTTTAGTTGGATTTGATCAGGTTTTAATTGGATTTGAACAGGTTTTAGTTGGATTTGAACAGGTAATAGTTGGGTTTGAACAGGTTTTAGTTGGATTTGAACAGGTTTTAGATGGATTTGATCAGGTTTTAGATGGATTTGAACAGGTTTTAGTTGGATTTGAACAGGTAATAGTTGGATTTGAACAGGTTTTAGTTGGATTTGATCAGGTTTTGGAAGGATTTGAACAGGTTTTAGTTGGATTTGAACAGGTTTTAGTTGGATTTGAACAGGTTTTAGTTGGATTTGAACAGGTTTTAGTTGGAATTTGAACAGGTTTTAGTTGGATTTGAACAGGTTTTAGTTGGATTTGAACAGGTTTTAGTTGGATTTGAACAGGTTTTAGTTGGATTTGAACAGGTTTATTTGGATTTGAACAGGTTTTATTTGGATTTGAACAGGTCTTAGTTGGATTTGAACAGGTCTTAGTTGGATTTGAACAGGTTTTAGTTGGATTTGAACAGGTAATAGTTGGATTTGAACAGGTTTTAGTTGGATTTGATCAGGTTTTGGAAGGATTTGATCAGGTTTTAGATGGATTTGAACAGGTTTTAGTTGGATTTGAACAGGTTTTATTTGGATTTGAACAGGTTTTATTTGGATTTGAACAGGTCTTAGTTGGATTTGATCAGGTTTTGGAAGGATTTGATCAGGTTTTAGATGGATTTGAACAGGTTTTAGTTGGATTTGAACAGGTTTTATTTGGATTTGAACAGGTTTTATTTGGATTTGAACAGGTCTTAGTTGGATTTGATCAGGTTTTAGTTGGATTTGAACAGGTTTTAATTGGATTTGAACAGGTTTTAGTTGGATTTGAACAGGTTTTAGTTGGATCTGAGCAGGTTTTAGTTGGATTTGAAAAGGCTTTAGTTGGATTTGAACAGGTTTTAAGTTAGATTTGAACAGGTTTTAGTTGGATTTGAACAGGTTTTATTTGGATTTGAAAAGGCTTCAGTTGGATTTGAACAGGTTTAAGTTGGATTTGAACAGGTTTTAGTTGGATCTCTAAACCAGCTTCTTAACATCCCCATGCCTCTACTTAATGTTCACCTTATCTCTTTACTTTATTCACTACCTCACATAGACACACTGACAGTGTCACCCTGTTTTGCACATTTGCTTCTTGCACCTTCATTTGTATCTTAATATTTAAGACCACAGCTAAATGCATATATGCACACTGTACATCCCTGTACATTTTAATATTTAAGTCTACATTTACATATATGTACATTATTTTCTTGTCGACCTATGATCCTAAATTTGACCCAGTGAACATGCACGAAAAGTCATTTTTATTGGTCCCAGACTTCAAGCTCGGCGAAAAATTTATGTATTTGAAGTCGCCGAAAAAAAATTACGAAAAATGACTCAGTGGCGACCCCTACAAAATCAAAATACATTGGGCCTATGGAAAGTGAAAGTAACTTTTTTCCAACGTAGAAAAATGAAACCTGGTACATCCATAGGACACCTCAGGGCAAACAGAAAAGTCAATGACAGCCACACCCTAAACTTAACAGGAAGTCCGCCATGTGGGGTGAAACGCATGGCCACTAAAATCGCACCCCTTGCGCAGAAAGATGCAAATCATTGTGTTTTAATCTAAATGGCCCCAAATTTGGTGAGTATCATCTAGACACGTGTGCCAACCAAAGTTGTGACTTTGTTGTTGATATCTTATCGGGTATGGGTGTGGCAAGCCTGTAACGAGGTGGCCATTTTTGTGAAAATAAAAGGTCTTTAACTCTCAAACGCCTTCTTGGATCAAGTCGGACCTAAAAGGCGTTTGTGCACATTCATGACCTGAACAAAAAATATGTAAATAAAAGGGTTATCTTTAGAAATGGCTCTCCAGCGCCCCTACAAACTTATAATGGGACCCAAGAATTTAGTTTGTCATAGAGACATGAAATTTGGTACACAGATCTCTTATGGCATGACGAGCATAAAAGCCAATGACAACCACCCCCTATCTATAAATGTGTTGCCATAGCAACGTCCCAAATATGTGGAAAAAGTCAATGGGAAGTGAAAATTTTAGTTTGTTGTTAGCAAATGAAACTTGGTACACACATCCAGCATGGGCTTATGAACAAAAAAGCCAAAGGGGACCACACCCTATCACACACGGGAAGGCAGCCATTTTAAATTGAAGATGTGAACCGACTTAGAATACAACCTCTCTTTTAAAAAACAACAGAAAATAGCTGCTTCATTCCACAGACACCAAACTTGGGCAAAATGAGCTAAACACGTGTGTAAAATAGACAGGCGTTTTTCTTGTCGTTTTTGCTCGAGGTATATTTTATTTTATTATAATTTGGTATACATTTTTTTTATTATTATTTTTCTGAAAAATGATTTTCAATTTGACCCAGTAAACGTGCAACTAAAAGTCATTTTTATTGGTCACAGACTTCAAGCCCGCAAAAATTTATGTATTTCAAAGTCCCGAAAAAAAATATGAAAAATGACTCAGTGGCGACCCCTAGAAAAGTCAAAATACATTGGTTCTATGGAAAATGAAAGTAAATTTTTCCAATGTAGAAATACAAAACTTGGTACATCCATAGGACACCTTAGGGCAAACAGAAAAGTTTATTACAGCCATACCGTAAACTCAACAGAAAATCTACTATGATGGGTGGAATGCGTGACCACCTAATTCGCACCCCTTGTGTCTAAAGGCTTTTCATCTAAACAGCTCCACATTTGGTGAGTATCATCTAGACACGTTTGCAAAAAAAAGTTATCAATTTGTTTTTTGATACATTTGTGGCTGTGGTCGTAATGAGTCTGTGAAGAGGCAACCTTTAGGAAATAAATGCCATTTCCCAATTGCCAGGATCCTTCCTTTAGAGGAGGCCCCTCCAGAGCCACGGCTAGAGTCTTAGAAAACTCCTCAGAATCCTTTGGAACTTGTAACCTTGTACTTTTAGACAAGTTATATTTACATTTTGCCTTTTTAAACAGGGGTGCAGCGATTCCTGATCTCAAATCGCCAGCCAGTACTTTGTTTTTCTCACCTTAGCCCAAGCATAATCTATTATTTTCAAAGGTTCAGACAGCTCCCAGGAAAACCAGGGATTGTGGAGCCCTTTAACTCTAAATTACAAGGTGGTGTAGCAGGCCCCAGCAGTAACACAGGCCCGGTTATTTGACATTATCGTGAAGTTTACGCTTTAAAGCACGAAATGCAATCCTCCGAGTGCATGTGTCCCAGCGTCTCAAGGGAGGCGAGGGCCTTTATCGCCGCTTGCGGCTTTAATTTATATTCTATTCTTATATTTTTTTTTTTTATTGTTTACTTTTATTTCATTCTTACATAGCTATATTCATGCATATTTTCATCTGTGTGTTTTCCTTAATAATTGCACTGTCCATGGAGCGGACCTGACTCACATTTCACTGCTGGTTATATATGCTGTATATAATTTTGTATGTGACGAATAAAAATCTTGAATCATCTTGAATCTTGAAGACAGTGTCAGGGAACAGCGTTAGGTCCCAGTAAAGTGATTAAAACTGAGCCAAACCGTTCAGCCTTTAGTTTAGAGACCATGCAACAGAGTTGCAAGTTGGGACACTGAACAAATTTTTAATATAAACAGAATGCAATAATGTAGGTTTCAAATTTCAATATTTTATTAGGAATACAACATAGATAATATATCAAATGTTTAAACTGATAAAATGTATAATTTTAAGGGAAAAATAAGTTGATTTTAATTTTCATCCCCTCTTCTTTTTATAACAGTCTGCAAACGTCTGGGGACTGGGAGACAAGTTGCTCAAGTTTAGGAATAAGAATATTGTCCCATTCTTGTCTAATACAGGCTTCTAGTTGCTCTACTGTCTTGGGTCTGCTTTGTCGCATCTTTTTCTTTAAGATGCGCAAAATGTACTGCAGGGTGGCCATTTCAGTACCGGATGTTGTAATTGTAACATGTAATTGGCATTGTCATGTTGGAAAATGGAAGGTCTTCCCTGAAAGAGACGACGTCTGGATGGGAGCATATGTTTTTCTAGAACTTGGATATATCTTTCAGCCTTGATGGTGCCTCTCAGATGTGTAAGCTGCCCATGTCACACACACTCATGCAACCCCAATACCATCAGAGATGCAGGCTTCTGAACTGAGCGCTGATGAAAACTTGGGTTTTTCTTGTCCTCTTTAGTCCAGATGACATGGCGTCCCAGTTTTCCAAAAAGAACTTCAAATTTTGATTCATCTGACCACAGAACAGTTTTCCACTTTGCCATAGTCCATTTTAAATGAGCCTTGGCTCCAGAGAAAACACCTTCTGGATCATGTTTAGATATGGCTTCTTTTTTGACCTATAGAGTTTTAGCTGGCAACGGCGAATGGACTGGTGGATTGTGTTCACCGACAATGTTTTCTGGAAATATTCCTGAGCCCATGTTGTGATTTCCAATACAGTAGCATTCCTGTTTGTGATGCAGTGCTGTCTAAGGGCCCGAAGATCACCGCCATCCAGTATGGTTTTCTGGCCTTGACCCTTACTCTGAATCTTTGGATGATATTATGCACTGTAGATGATAATAACTTCAAACTCTTTGCAATTTTTCTCTGAGAAACCCCTTTCTGATATTGCTCCACTATTTTTTGTTGCAGCATTGGGGTAGTGCCCATCTTGAATTCTGAGACACTGCCACTCTGAGAGGCTCTTTTTATACACAAGCATGTTGCCAATTGACCTAAGAAGCAAATTGGTCCTCCAGCTGTTCCTTGTGCACAATTATTAAACAAGTTGTATTTTTGAGGATTAATTTTGTTATTGTACAACTACAGTGCACTTGGTCAATCCAAAATGTTAACAAACCCTCAAACCTGAACATTTTAATAAAAGTAAAATTATGGCTTTCTTAAGAGAATATCTACATGTACACCATTATTATGCAACTAAATGAAAAACAAAGATTTTTCCATCTCACTTGTTTATTTTCACCTGTTAAAGTGAGAATAATAAACAAACTCTAAATTTACAAATAAAAAAAATCTGATATAAAAAAAAATAACTCCAATATAGCCACCCTTCTTTTCGATAACAGTCGCAATCCTTCCATTCACAGAGTCAGTCAGTTTCTTGATCTGGTCAGAATCAACTTTTTGCGCAGCCGCAACCACAGCCTCCCAGACACTGTTCAGAGAGGTGTACCGTTTACCTTCACTGTAAATGTCCTGCTTAAGAAGGGCCCAACAGTTCTCAATAGGGTTTAAGTCAGGTGAAGAAGGGGGCCATGTCATTAGTTTTTCATCTTTAAGGCCTTTACTGCCCAGTCTTAGCAGTGGAGAACTTTGATGCATGTGATGGAGCGTTGTCTTGCATAAAAATCAAAGTCTTCTTGAAAGATGCAGACTTTATCCTGGACCACTGCTTGAAGAAAGTGTCTTCTAAAAATTGGCAGAGTCCATTTTCAACCTGAAAAGGTCCAACTAGCTCATCTTTAATAATACCTGCCCATACCAGTACCCCACATCCACCTCGCTGCCTGACTCGAAGTGGAGCTCTGTGTCCGTTACTGATCCAACCATGGGCCCAGCTGGTCCGTCAAGAGTCACTCTCATCAGTCCACAAAACCTTTGAAAAATCTGTCTTCAGATATTTCTTGGCCCATTCTTGACGTTTAAACTTATGTGTCTTGTTCAGAGGTGGTCGGTTTCAGCCTTTCTTACTTTGGCCATTTCTCTGAGAATTGAACACCTCGTACTTCTTGACACTCCAGGTAGGTTGTAGTGGAATATGGCAGCACTGGAGTATAATGGGTTCCTGGTAGATTCACATTTGATTCTTCGCAAATCTTTGGCGGTTAATTTGCGTCTTTTCTTCTCGACGCGTTTCTTGCGACCCTGTTGACTATTTTCTACAAAACGCTTGATGGTTCTGTGACCATTCCCTAATATCTTAGATAGTTCAAGAGTGCTGCATCCCTGTGAAAGACCTTTTATATTTTTTTACTTTTCAGAGTCAGTTAAATCTCTTTTTTTTGACCATTTTTCCTGAGGAGAAGAATCTTTTCAGCTTGGAGTTGAAAATTATGGATAAAATTATATGGTCAAAATAATCACTTGCCTAATAATTGTGCACACAGTGTATATCGATATCTATATATCATTTACATTTAGTCATTTAGCTGACGCTTTTATCAACCTTCTGTGACGCTTCTATTCAGCAGTGTTACAGCTGGAACACCACTAGACACAAGGTGGGTTAAGTGTCTTGCCAAAGGACACAACGACAGCATGAACTGTGGGAGCAGGAATCAAACCTCCTCTTGAAGGACAAGCGCTCTACCACTGAGCCACTGCGGCCCTAGAGATAGAGATATCTCTATCTCGATAGATAAACACTTGAAATAAAATCATACACACATAAGACCTTCACATTTTCTGATCAAAATAATAATAGCTTCATATATTATAAAAATATAAGAAAGGGGTAGGAGTCGGTGTCCGAGAGAAGAAATGAGGGGTCTGTGATGAGGGTCAGTCTCAGTCCAACACGGAGCCCAGTTCTGGCGGAAGACCCTCAGCCTGCCTCCACTTGGCGTTACGGAACCGGAACCACTTCTGCGCAACACAAAAACACACACATTCAGCTGTGCCTCTGGAAAAAGTAACCTATGACTGGACAGATATTTGAAGAGAGGATCTTTGGTCACATAAATTATGAGAGCTGTTTCTATACAACACACCCATGTCAATACATTCCTGAATGTTACTAGCTCCCGTTGTGGGAAACAGGCTCAGTGTCTTCAGCTTATTCTGGACTTAGATGAAGCTGTTGGGAAAAAATGATGGAAATAACAGAATCAACAAATGAGCGTTAAGGTGACATGAATATACCCGATCAGACAAAGTGCACTCCGAAGACAAGACGTCCTGAGGTGACCTTCAGCAGACCCAATGCAGGTGGAGAAAACATCACCACGCTGTTTGTATATAGACAAAATTAATTTGAAATCAGGTTTAAATGTAGCTGCTTTGCCTACTACTAGCCTATTACTAGTTTACAAGGACAGGCAGTCTCCTTTAGTGAGGTCAGATTTTGATCCCGCTCAAAACATCCCGCTCCCCCACAGTTACATTTACATTAGGGCTGCCCCGACTAAAGATATTCCTAGTCGACTAACACTCCTGCATTTTAGCGATTAGTCGAATAATCGCTCATTTATGATATTAATATAAAAACTTGCGTATATACAAGGAAAGGTATAGTCCAAGTTGAAGATTAACACTTCCATATGACAGAAAATGCTAAAGCATGATATTAGCGTTCACAATGAAAATTAAGCGCTTAAAACAAAATAGTAAAGCATTAAGTTAACAGCGCAAATGTGTTTATATCCTGTGCTGTCTTCGCCCCAAGCTACTGTCTTTGCAAGGCTAGACTGCGAGATAACGGCGCTCCAATAAACAGACTTTGTTACTTTTGCTGATTTATTAGAGAATGGCATTCAACCATTGTCCTCTTCGACCAACCGTAAACTGAAATAATACAAAATGTCATATTAGCTGGACATTAATACATAGCTCACGTAACATATGCTAATGATTGCTAATTTTGTGCTAACATATCATTTAAGCATTTCAACTAACGTAAATCTCATAAAAAACAAACATTTGTTACATTACAATACTCACGGACAAATATAGTCCAAGGCAACAACATATTTTAAGGGAACTTGAGCTTTAAACATGAGCAAGTCGTAACCGTCAAGATGTTACGCTCGCCATCTTGGGTTTTACTTAGTTCACCAATTTACAACAATAGCACTGCGCAACCACACGAGGGCGCTGCAAGCCAAAGTACAAACCCGCACCACCCAAATACCACATCCCCAGAACGGGCAGAACATATCCTTATTGTTAAAACGAGGCGCCATGTGGTGTTTAACGTTACTACTTACATGTTTTAAATGATAAGACATATTCGATGTTGACGAGTGATAGGCAAATGTTTGCCTGCAGAGTTTGCAAACAGCCTTTTTAGGGTCGTCCTTCGACTTTTCAAAATGATCCCACACTTTGGACTTTTTTCCTGACATAATTATTAGCATCAGCCAGACACCTCTCCCACAAGTGTGCTTTGGTATACTGCGAGGCACGAGATCTCGTTGATCTCTCGTTGATCTCTCGTTGCTTTGATGTCATGTCATACACTGACTGCGAAGCCCCTGATTGCATAATTTTTTCACATGATTTTTTTTTTTTTTTTGCGACTAACCACCTAATGAAAATGTATTCGACCAAGCCCTCTTCATATCGACTAACGTTTAGTCGACTATTTGGGGGCAGCCCTAATTTACATTTACATTTATTCATTTACCTGACGCTTTTATCCAAAGCGACTTGCATTGTTCTAATTACCAGTGTTACAGCCACTGGAGGCAAGGTGGGTTAAGTGTCTTGCCCAAGGACAAAACAACAGTATGAACTGTACTGTCGTTTCTGACACTTAAAGTGTAACTAAACCCCTGGTCAGAGCCGAACTCCACCGACTCACAAAATTTGAAAAATGCTGGAAAACTGGGCAGAGCCCAGCAGAGACAGAGGGGACGAACCAAGGGCGGAGCTCAGCGGGGGCGTGAACCTGAGACCCGCAGTGACGGATTGACAGCCTCTGTCAGACACGCAAAGATGGAGACTGGAGGGACGCGAGTAGCTTTGCTACGGAGTGGTCCTTCGAAGTGAAGGACTTTTCTGTGCACACAGGGCTAGAGCCTTATCAATTTGTGCCGCTGGCTCAAACCGCGGTCTCAACAACTCCCAAAGTTAAAGAGCGAAGTCTTGCAGTGATAAAACGTTAGCATTGTCTAATTTAGGCACAAACAAACAAAGTTTCAGAAATTGCAAACCTATGCATTTAGTTTGATTTTGGTATGATTTAGTGTTAATTACACACAAAACAGAGATTTCAAGTCTCCCTCTACAACTGTTAAAAAACTCTTGTCTCAACAGGTCTTCCTGGTCCTGGGAGAGAAAGTTTGTTATAGAGAGAGATACTCAAGGTATAGCTATGAAATAAGATCAGTGTCAAGTCCAGTTTATTCATTTAATAAGTAATATGCACAAAAGACACAAAACCCTCACCAAAAAAAATATTAACATCCCAACTAAGTAGTGATAAACATTGTTTCTGGTAATGCACAGGTGTGACAGGTTGGTGAGTGGGCTATATAAGTCCATCCAGGCTTTGAGGCAGTAACACTAAACCCCTTTGTTACAGGCTCTAACACTTGTATTGTAGTTTTACACTTATGTTCATCTATTTGGTGAGAAACTTTTAAACGGGTTAGTTCCAGGAAAAAGACCCTCCACTTACACATACTGTTCATGTGCACCAGCTCTTTGAGCGGTCATAGACACTTGTCTGCTGCAGTGTGGTCAGGTGGTTAATGTCTGAGACATAAATGTGCACTTTTAATTGTGTATTTTACAGTGAGCTCTTATATTAAATATTCAAGTCTTTAGATTAAATTGAAAGTAGTAGCTCCTAACCAGTGGTGGACGAAGTACACAAACCAAGTATTTGAGTTAAAGTACAGATACACTAGGAAAAATATTACTTCAGTAAAATCCAAAGTACTCCCTTTTAACTTTCACTTGAGTAAAAGTACAAAAGTATTTGCCTTCAAATGTACTTAAGTATCCAAGTACTATAATTTATTATGGCTATAATGCCATTATAATCTTTGTCAGTCTCTTGCTTAAAATAATTGAATTAGTTTTTTGCATGTCATAGATGTAATTGATTTCAATAAATCTAGTGATATATTTAAAAAATTATTCTTAAAGTAGATCACTACGGAGCCTCAGACATGACATGCAGGAAAAATAAGCACAATTTACTAATTGTTCCTCGAGTTTCAAAATCATGCACATAATTTATAAATCGAGGAAGCAAAATAGTAAATCAATCTGGGGGAAAACACAGTAATGTTAAATCGTGCACAATATTTTTTTTCTTGCATGCCATGTGCAGGGCTCTGTACATCACAGTCTTTGGAGGCTGAACTTTTGAAAATTCAACTGTTTAGCATCATAAGCTGCATATAAAACTAGTCAAAATTTAATTTATATTCTACCAAAAGTGTTAACATCAATCGACTGTCATTTCACAAAATCGAATCACTCAGTTTAAAATAAATACTACAAACGTTGGTGAAACAGCTAACTAACGTTAACTTAAACACAATGGTGCGAGCTACTGTTAGATTACTCAATAAAAAATGACCACCAGAATGAAAATGGCTTACTTCAATGTGCTTCTTCTTCCTGCCCTCGGACAAGGCGTACGTTTCCTACTGCTCCTCCTGTTATCTGCTTAAATGTGCTTTTGTACAGTGTCGTCTTGTCATAAACTTCTTCCCTTTTTGACTCAACTACTTGCTGGACTACTAAGAAACTGGAAATGGATCTAATTAACTGGTCTCTGG
>CM044554.2:5962763-6067763 GCA_024416835.2 Perccottus glenii
AGACTGCTCCGGCGACTTCACACTGGGGCTAGCGTCACAGGCTCGTTCTCGGCCACGCGGCGACTCTCTGCCCTCTTATGACACCCATCGCCCATTATGCCCAGCGAGAATGGCAGAGCCCGCTCTCGGCGAGGCCCGCCGAGGCTATCTGGCATATTGCAACGTGGTGGGCTGGAACGAGATCACCGGCGTCCCACCTGTTGAGGACGGGGTGAGGATGTGCCTGCTACCGTCATCTACCCCTGGCCGGCGGTAAGCCGGCTCTACCATCAGAGAGGGACAGATTGATGGCATCGCTGATGGATCGCTGCTACGCTAACGCCGCTCAGGTGGTGGCGTTGGCTAGCAATATGGCTTTCCTGGCGGGCTCCTTGGACAAGCTCACACATGAGCGATCGGTCCTCACGCCCGAGGAGATAGATGAGGTTCAGACCACAGCGGCTGCTCTCCTGAGGATGTCCCAAGCATTCGCCGTGGATGGGGCCGCACCATGGCGGCTCAGCTCGGCGCCAGACACCTGTGGCTCGGCCTGTCTTCCCTGAAGGAACAGGAGCAGAGACGCATCCTCGGTCTGCCGCTCTCCACCTCATCCCTGTTTGGTCCTGATATTCAGTCTCTTGTAGACCGACTAGAATCAGCCTCCAAAACGTCCCAGCAGCTTGCTCCTCATCTCCAGCCGAGGCGCCAGCGTCGACATTTGGCGCCGTCGTGCAGACCGGCACCAGGTGTCCGCGACTCCCGTGGCGAGCTAGGGCACGCCCCACCGTTGCGCTGCTGATCCTGTCCCGCCTCTTATAGCGCAGGGCGGCGCCGGGAGAAGAGGAGGTTTCAACGTAATAGGGCGCTGGCTCCTCCGCTCTTACAAGTCGTCCTTTAATGATAATCATATCAATAAAGGCCGTAGGGCCCGTTACTTCTCATTAAAGAGCACGCTTCTGGGTCTTCCTCCGGCTCTTTATGGTCCGCCCCCTTCCACTACGCCACGCAGACGGATTGTGCTTGGCTTAAGTGGGTCCGGCGCACCTACAGCAGTACAGGCGCCTTCCATGCTGCCAAGGGAGGGGCTTAAGAGGCGCTCCCCAGCTCTCCTGTAACTCTAAGGCTGCTGGTAAACGGCCCAGATTCCACTCTGCAACTGCCAGGGGCGGTGTGCAGATATTGGGGCCGTGGGCTTGCCCCGCAGTTATTCAGGCAGCGCCCAGTGTTGAGCTGCAAGGGCGGGGATGCTGACCAGGGCTCGCTACCCCCGGCCACACAGTCAGCTACTAGGGGTGCACCACCTGTAAAAGTGGGGCGACTCATTCTGGGGGGGCCCTGCCCCCAGGTCCCCCGGACCTAGGGGGTTCTAGCTCAGACAGCAACCCACCCCAGTCACCCACAGAACCCCAGCAGTGCCCCCTCCCAAGAGGTAGGGCAGCCCTTTCTGGGGGGGCCCCCCGCATCCCGAACCTCCAGTTGGGTTTGTGATGGCGGGTGGGCCGATACATCCTCCTGTTCAGGACATGGTGCGCCCTCTATCGCACTTCTTGGAGCGTGGACACGCCTTCTCGGCCCTCTATCGCCCTGGCTGGACAGGCGCTGAGGAGGGGCTATGCCCTGCAGTTTGCCCGTCGACCCCCTCCCTTCCGCGGTGTCCTTCGCAGCTCACAACCCAGGCAGCGACAAGGGCCCTCCAAGAGGAGGTCTTCACTCCTGCATTGCGGTGCAGTTTCGAACTGGACCGAGGGGAGGCGGAGAGAGGGTTTTACTCCCCTATTTCTTGGTCCCAAAGAAAAGCGGGAGTGAGACCAATCCTGGACCTGCGCATCCTGAGCAGTATGTGACCACCAGGAGGTTCCGCATGTTAACTACCAGGCACCTCCTGGAGAGTGTCCGCCGGGGATTGGATGACCTCAATCGACCTGATGGATGCTTATTTTCACGTCTCATCCTGCCGGGGCACAGGAAATTTCTCAGGTTCGCCATCGGGGAGCGGTGTTTTCAGTTCAACCGTCTCCCGTTCGGCTACTCCCTCGCCCCACGCACCTTTTCCAAATGCGTGGAGGCAGCACTGAGCACCGTCGTCAGGGTCTCAGGATCCTGACTTACATCGACGATTGGCTCATCCTTGCTCCCTCGCCAGGAAGCCGTGCAGCATACGGACAGAGTACTGCGTCACATCTCAAAGCTGGGGTTCGTGGTGAACCAGGCCAAGAGCTCGTTGTTGCCAGCACAACAGGTGACGTACCTGGGACTGGAGTTGGATGCACAGACCATGCGCGCACGGCTCTCCGTGGAGAGACAGGTGGCGCTCAGGAGTCTGGCTCAGAGGCTGGTGGTAGCTCCATCTGCACCGTCTTGTCTGGTACAGTGCCTACTGGGCATGATGGCGGCAGCTCACCCGGTGGTACGCTTGGGGCTCCTTCATATGAGATGGCTCCAACGCTGGTTTGCTCGGCTCCGGTTACATCCCACGCAGGACAGACAGACCCGGGTCTCACTGTCCTTGGGGGCTCGACAGGATCTGGAATTCTGGCTCACCCCGAACCGTCTCCAACTAGGAGTGCGCATGGGATCGTCCCACACTATGTGGAGGTGTTCACGGACGCATCACTCACCGGATGGGGCGGGACCTTAGGCCGGCTCGCAGTGGGCGGGGCCTGGGAGCCAACGCTATCCCACATAAATGTACTGGAGATGGTAGCGGTGCAGAAGGTGCTTCTGCACTTTGCCCCCAGCTTGAAGGGAGATCACGTGATGATCAGGTCGGACAACACAACAGTTGTGGCCTACCTGAACAGACAGGGCAGCAGAGATCCTAATGTGGGCAGACACACACCTGGCCTCCCTAAGGGCACGGCATGTGCCCGGGACACTCAACGCAGGGGCAGACAGGATGTCCCGGGGTGGCCCTCTACACGACGAATGGAGCTTGGCGCCCAAGGTCGCACGACAGACTTGGCGCCGGTTCGGTCAGCCTGTGGCCGACCTGTTCGCCAGTGCAGAGAACGCACAGTGCCCACTCTGGTTCTCACTCAGATTGTCAGGCGACCCACCGCTAGGGAGTGGGGCGCTGGCTCAAGAGTCATGGCCCATAGGCCTCCTCTATGCCTTCCCACCACTACGCCTCCTATCCCCTCTGCTTCACAGGGTGAGGTTGCAGGGCCTTCACATTCTGGTGGTGGCTTCGGACAGTCCGGGTGCCAGATGGTACCCGGACCTGGTGCAGATGGTGGTGACGGACCCGTGGCCTCTCCCCGACCAACCCGACACACTGCTGCAGGCCGGGGGTTCCCTTCAGTCCCGACCATTCCTGACCCACAGGCTCCTAGTCTGGAGGTTGAAAGGGGGAAGCTTATGAATATAGGACTTCCCCCAGCAGTGGTGTCCACCATCCAGAGTGCTAGGGCACCTTCCACGGCCAGGGCATACGGCACCCGTTGGCGTCTCTTTGCCGCTTGGTGTAGTGACAGGACGTTGGACCCCTGTAGCTGTCCAGTTAATGTAGTCCTGGAATTTCTACAGGGACTTCTGGATAGTGGTCGTGCCGCATCTACTCTGGCGGTGTTTGCGGCAGCCATCACGACGGGCCATGAGGGCTCGTAGTCACCCTTTGGTTAAGCGTTTTCTTCGGGCTGCACGCAGGGTGAGGCCCCCCTCTAGACAGGTGGTGCCTCCCTGGGACCTTCAGACTGTTTTGGATGGTCTGTCTGGACCCCCTTTTGAGCCCTTGGAGCAGGCGGAAGTCCGGCTGCTCTCCTTCAAGACCGCCCTTCTGCTGGCACTATCCTCCGCCAAGAGGGCGGGGGACCTGTGCGCCTTGTCGGTTCATCCTTCGTGCATGTCGCTCAGTGAGGAGTGAGCCTAATTCACCTTTGGCCCAACCCAGCCTTTCAGCCGAAGGTTATCCCCTCGTCCTTCCGGTCCAGGGTGATCAGGATTAGAGCTCTCTGCCCCACCCCAGCCGGGACGACAGCAGATGCGCGGTTACTCAGGCTGTGTCCGGTCAGGGCTTTGCGCTGCTATGTGGAGCGCAAAGCGGGCTTTCGGACATCAGACCAGTTATTTGTGTGCTTCGCGGCCAAGGGGCGTGGGTCACCGTTGTCGGCCCAACGCCTAGCACACTGGATCTGTGGGGGTATTGGAGCTGCCTACGTGACTCAAGGCCGCCCTCCCCCAGCCTTGATCAGGGCACTCTCTACCCGAGGGGTTGCCACGTCGGTGGCCCTGTGTAGAGGTGTCTCTGCGGAAGATATATGCTTGGCGGCATCTTGGTCCTCTGTGTCCACGTTTGTGCGGTCCTATCTCATGGACGTGTCTGCGAGCTCTGTCACTCATTCAGTGTTGAATAGAGGTCAGAACCTCGTCACCTAGGCTGGCACACACTGCAGGTGTTACTGTTATTGCGGCTGAGAACACTTATACCACAGCTTGGCGGTTCCTTTTTGGATGTATTTGTCTGTGCTGCCGTGTGAGGGCCCGTGTGCTCTTGGGAGAGGCGGTCACGGGCTCGGCGGGCAGGATGGATGCTCTTGGGAGAGGCGGTCCATCCCCCGACCACGGACACTGAAGTTGGAAGTTTGAACAGGGTGCCAGGATGCTCTTGGGAGAGGCGGTCCTGGGCACAGCTTGGACTCCTGATCATGGCGCCCCCCGAGGCAGACGTGTTTGCTCGCTCCAAGCTAAAATTTCGAACTTTTCCTCTTTTTTGTGTGTTTTTCGTGTTTTTCGTTCTTTCTGCAGTGCACAAATGCCATGCACTGCTAACATACAACCGACAGGCATTATTGGACATCGCCAACTCACAAAACTTTGTTTTTAGTGGTTCTATTCCGCTGGAGCTACAGCTCATTGTTAAACCCCTCAGAGTCACCACCAAAACTACCCGGGGCCACGCACCGGTCTCGAGTGAGTTCGCTGATCCCAGGAGAGTGCTTGAGAGGCGACGCAAGGCAAGAGAGGACTTCATGCTAGGCTAAAGCTCGAGCCGACCACCGCTACCCAGCCTCCTGTTAGTGAATGTACGTTCCCTGGAAAACAAATTGGATGAGCTACGAGCCAGGATTTCAACCCACCGGGAAATCAGAGAGTGCTGCGCCCTGATTTTCACCGAGACCTGGTTCTCAGACATGGTCCCGGACAACACCATTCAGCTACAGACTCACTCGCTTCACCGAGGCGACCGAGCGTCCGGTAAGTCTAAAGGGGAGTGTGTGTGTTTGTAAACAACTCGTGGTGCGAAGATATACGGACTGTTGACGAGCACTGTTCACCAGATGTGGAGTTATTACTGCTGAAGTGCCGTCCGTATTATCTACCGAGGGAATTTACTGCTGTGTTTTTGGCGCTGTTTACATTCCCCGCGTGCTGACTCCGCAGCAGCACTCAGCAAACTCCATGGCGTCATCGGCTCATCCTGGCGCTGTTTTTATTGTTGCTGGTGACTTCAACCACTGTAGTTTGCGGACTGTATTCCCAAATACCACCAGCATGTTGACATTCCCACACGTGATAAAAAGACTCTTGACCACGTCTACAGCAACATACGTGGTGCATACAGGGCTGCACCCCGCCCCCACTTCGGACACTCAGACCACATTTCTTTGTTCCTGTACCCTGCTTACAGACAAAGACTGAAACAAGCACACCCTGTCACCAAACAGATCAAACTCTGGACCCGGAGAGCGAGATCACCCTGCAGGATTGTTTTGCACTGACAGACTGGGATGTGTTTAAAGCTGCAGCCACTGTGGAGGACTCTTCCATTAGCGTACAGGATTATGCTGAGTATGTGTCTGGGTACATCAGCACTTGTGTTGATAACATCGTGCCCACCATACGAATCAGGAAGTTTCCCAACCAGAAGCCCTTGATAAACAGTCAGGTACGTCACATGCTGCGTGCTCGCTCTCTTGCATTTAGATCAGGCAATGAGAACGAGTACAAAGCTGCGACGTATGGACTGAGAAAAGCCATCACAGCGGCCAAGAGGCAGTACAGAGAGAAGCTGGACAGCTTCTACTCTACTGCTGATTCAGAGGCGGATGTGGCAAGGCCTGCAGCACATCACAGACTACAGGACCACCACCAACAACATCGCATCAACAGACAGCCTGCCGGATGACCTCAACACTTTCTACACCCGCTTTGAGGCTCCCAGCGACACTGCAGAGAGGGAGCTCACACACACCTGGATCACCCAACCCCCTCCCTCCACCAACCATCTCAACAACCCAGGTACACAGAGCTCTGAGGAAGATCAACCCCCGCAAAGCAGCAGGACCAGACAACATTCCTGGGCGGGCCCTCAGAGCATGTGCCAACGAGCTGGTTGATGTTTTCACCTCCATCTTCAACCTCTCCCTCAGCCAGCGCATTGTACCATCATGCTTCAAGTCCACGACCATCGTCCCCCTGCCCAAGAAGAACCCACCCACCTGCCTGAATGACTACAGGCCAGTGGCACTCACTCCAATCATTATGAAGTGTTTGAGAGAGTGGTGCTGGCCCACATTCAGAGCAGCATACCAGACACCATTGACCCCCTGCAGTATGCCTACCGGCCCAACAGGTCTACCTCGGATGCAATCGCTACTGCCATCCACTATTCCCTCTCACATCTGGAGAACAAAGACTCATACCTACGGATACTTTTTATAGATTACAGCTCCGCCTTCAACACGGTCATCCCACACAAACTCACCCACAAACTGTCCACACTTGGTTTGCACCCCACCCTCTGTGACTGGCTCCTAGATTTCCTGACTGGCAGGCCTCAGTCTGTCAGGATTGGAAATAGGACTTCAGCCAGCACCATCACAAACATTGGCACTCCACAGGGCTGTGTACTCAGCCCCATCCTTTACACCCTGTACACCTGCGACTGTGTCGCCTCTCACAAGGACAACATCATCCTGAAGTTTGCTGACGACACCGCAGTGATAGGGCGCATCGCTGGCGGTGACGAGGCAGCTTACAGGAGGGAGGTGGCCAGTCTGGTGTCATGGTGTGAAGACAACAACCTCACCCTCAACACGGACAAGACAAAGGAGATGATAGTGGACATGAGGAGGGAGAGGAGAACGCCTCAGCCACTGTTCATCCGGGAGCTTGAAGTGGAGAGGGTGAGCAACTTCAAATACTTGGGTGTCCACATCAATGAGGACCTCACTTGGACACCTCACATCACGCAGCTGGTCAAGAAGGCTCAACAGCGGCTGTATTTTCTGAGGAGGCTGAGGAAGTTTGGCATGTCGCCCAAGATCCTCAGCAACTTCTACAGCTGCACCATTGAGAGTGTCCTGACCAGCTGCATCACTGTGTGGTACGGCAGCACTTCTGCCATGGACATAACGCCTGCAGAGAGTGGTGAAGACTGCGCAGAAGATCACCAGGACTCCACTGCCCTCTCTGCAGAGCATCTACCACCGCAGGAGTTCACAGAAGAGCTGCTTCCATCCTTAAAGACCCTCCCACCCCCAACATGATCTGTTCAAACTTCTACCCTCAGGACGGAGGTACAGAAGTGTGAAATGCAGGACTTCCAGAATGAAGAACTCATTCTTTCCCTCTGCCATAAGACTCCTAAACAGCAGATAGGAGTCTACAATCACAATCACAACAGTACATGAACAATTGTTTACTTACTGCACTACCTCACTTTATCACTTTACTACTTTACTCTTTTGCCCTGTTATATTTTTTATATTTTTTATATTTTTTATATTTTTTTATTTTTATTTTTATATATTTGCTGCTCTTTTATTACTTATACTTATCTTATTTTTATTTTTAACTTACTTGTGTGACTTACTTGTGTGACTTTTAACTGTGGACGGCAAAGTAAGAATTTCATTGTACAGGGAAACATGCTTTCTGTCTGTACACATGACAATAAACACTTTGAATCTTGAATCTTGAATTAGGCTCACATAGGCCTAATTCAAGATTAGGCCTATGTGAGCCTAATCTTGAATTGTTTTGCACTGACAGACTGGGATGTCCTTTCTGCCTCTCCCAGATGCTCTTGGGAGAGGCAGTTTTGACGCCGTGACCTGTAGTGGGGCACGCTTGGCAGCTCTTGGGAGAGGCGGGCCGGCATTGCTCCTGACGTTGTTTGTTCCCGCGCCAATCGTTGTGAACTGGTCCAGCTGGGAGTACATTTATCCCCTACGGCCTTCGCCTTGGTAGGTAACCACTAGCGAAGCCCGTAGGTCGGCGGAGCACACACGAAGTAGAAATTATAGTTACCTGATGTAACTACAGTTCTACGAGTGTGTGCGTAGCCCACCTACTCTCAGGCCCAGCTGGACTTCTTCCCTCTTTTGAGCTGGTTCGAAGAAGGGAGAGCATTGGGCAAGGGGGTTTATATAGCCCCTGAGGCTGTGCCAGTACACTGGCATGATTGGCGCGGTGAATGCTTTGATCTTTCTCAGAAGTCTGGCTCGCGCCAGGGAGAGGTAACCACTAGCGAAGCCCGTAGGTGGGCTACGCACACACTCGTAGAACTGTAGTTACATCAGGTAACTATAATTTCCCTAGTATGTTTAATACTGATCAGCCAAGAGGAAAACGTCGATTCTCGACCCCTGCCCCTTGCATTGTAAAAAGGACAGACTTCCATATCTATGTCCTTTCGGAACCCAGTCAGTTCACACCAAAGGGCTCAGAAGAGCTAGAACTTGCCCATGCTGGCCATGGGAAGAGGATGTTAAGCATACCAGACCACTTGAAACATGATGAGGTAATCATTGTATATAATATTGTAGAATGGGTAATGATTAAAAATGTTAATCATTTGCTATATATGTATATATATATATTTTTTAGATTGTAGCCCTTCTTGAGGAGGAATATCCTAAACTAAAGACCTTACAAGGGTTTTGGATGTTTTTCAAGTCTACAGGTAGAATTTTTCTAAATCTCCAATTACAAAAAAATATGTTTTTCCAATTCAAAAATCAAAACCTCAGATATGTCATGCGATGAACTATTCATGTTGTAGAGGACAGTACTATGACTTGTTTGCCTGACAAAATATAACTTTTTAATATTAATAATTGTGAGACCGCAAGGTTTTAAAGGACTCTTACTACTTTCCATTTTAAAATAGGTGGTAGCGGGCGTTGCAAACTGTCCACAATTCCAACTGACGCTGAGGGTTACTCCACAAGGCTTCTTAAATCAGCATCTAACAATGGGAAAAACATAGTATTTGTAGTTCCACTACAGGAGAAGCTTTCTACTGAACCACTTTCCTATGATTCAGTAGAGTTCGCCAAGATGCCACAGTCAAAATGCATTACATGTGGCAGTCAAATGCCTTTGCTGTTGCCGTTGCATGTGGAGGGATGCAATGGCACATTGACTGTAAGCTGTATTACAACATTTCTCTCATTTCTCTTTTTTTAGTTTGTTCAAATGACCGTTACGAAGTATAATAATATATTTTTATACATGTATTTTATTTATTTAGGAGAGTGAATCTGGGACATGTCTTGATGAAGATTGTTCAGTTCTTGAGCAGCCAGTCCCATCTACCATAGGCACGGATGAATCCTTGTCGGTAATAGATGTTGTCTTTTCTGTTGCACTGGAATTTAGTAAGAAAGCATTATTATTATTTTATTCATCACATAAAGTAAGCAAGCAGAAGTTTTAGTACAAATTAATGTAATGCTTGCAGATATATAAATAGATTGGGCATATCTCAAACTGAATTTTTTTTTTTTTTTTGTAAAAAATGTATCATAGCATATTTCCTGTCGCTAGTGAATATAACATGTTTGTTAGATGCAGAAAACATGACGCTATTCTTATAATAATTTCATGCATTAAAAGTATTGCCTTTTTATAAATTTTTTTTTGTAGGTCTGCCCAATCTGTCTTGCATCGTACCCAGCTGATGTTCTCCCATTTCATGCAAGCACATGTGGTGACAGGTAGGACGTTCATGTCTGATAGATTCAGGTAACTGATAGTCAGACATGATCAGAATGTAATGACATGTTCTAAGTATGAGGAAGGACATGTGTAAAGAGTGTCATTTCATGAGCGTATTACGTTAAGAATGATCAGCGGGACACCTTTCTGCATAAAGGGAGGGCATGACGTGTTGAAGTTTTCTGGAGCTACTGCTTTACCAATTTTTATTCATATTAATTCTGTAGCACCTTTTTACTAACCTAGTTTTGTAAATTAACTCTCTTAACTGTTAAAATTAACTGTCTTAATTTTAATATAAACATTTGGCACCACTGACCAACTGGATGGTAAATGATTAAAGTAATCACCACTTATGATTTGGCTGTTTCCCATTCTTCCAAGCATTGTTTTTTATTATAGTTTATTTGGTCTGTTCTAAGAATGGACTGTGCTGGACCCAGTGTAGCAGCCAGTCCCCCAAGGGGAGAAGAATTGCCAGGACCCTCAGTTCCACAATTGTCAGCAGGTAATTTATACACTATTTCTGCTATAGTGCTGCATTGTTGAAAATAATGTTGTCAAAATAACTTTTGTCAAGTGATTTAAAAAAGGAATATTGATATCAAGTTACTCCTCATGACATATTAGAGTAACCTGCTGGGATTTCAAAATGTCACTGCTGAAACAAAGTTATTTTTGCTTTGGAAATAAGTTATTATTAGTATATAATTTAGAAGGCCCTTTGCATCAACAACTTTTCTGTGGTAAATTACAGCTTCAACCTGGGCCACTGGAGTCGACCCCCAAAAAGCATGCGAGTTGTTCAGAGAAGATTTACTGAACCGTTACTCTGAAAGTCCACGCCTCTCTCTGTCACTCAACATGTTTGATGAAGAAGAAGAACAGGACAGTGCATTCATCTTATTCTATAAGCAGAATAATGTAGACTGGGCAGCTCCATTCAGGTGCAAGCTGAGAGGTATTAATAAAGCGTGCAACTTTTTCCATTATAGGTAGTTACTGTGCGTTCACACCGGGCGTCATTCATTCATTTTCAATGTAAGCCGGCGTCGAGCAGCGGCAAGGAGCGGCGCGATTCGGCCGTTGAGAGCGTCGAGGAGAGTTGAAGTCAAGGCAACTTTATGGTAATGAGCTATGACGCGGTTGGGCAGCAACCAATCGGACCGTAGAAGTCCACCGCTTGAGAGGATTCCAGAGAACGCAGCTCCGACCATTGGTTACCAAGCACAATGGAGGACAGGTTGATTATTGCCGTTTCAAGTTTGCAATAATCTATGAGGTGTCCCTGTTTGGGTACAGGGACATAAAAAAATAAATTAAAAGTGATACGTTGACCAAGGTGTCTGAGATTTGTTCATTTTAAGTAAAGGATCTTAATATTTCGTCCACAACAATATTTAATGAGGTTTACCTCATAACGTTACCCTCCTTGGGGTTAGTCTGCACGAGATCAACAAGCTTGTTTCCTTTGCGGCCACTTTAAATACAAAATAAGCATTTGATCTACGTCAGAGCGTCTGAGCGCTCTCAAATCTTTCTGCAGCGTCGTGAGCAGAGCGGCAAGGGCGATTTTTGACGCTCTCAACGCCGGCGGTGTGAACGCACAGTTAATCACTGAATTGATTTGAGTCCATGTCCCTTAACCCCCCTTTATTTATCGTTGTCGAAACTCAGAAAAATTTTGCACAATAGCCATGCTCTGTTTTCTTGACATAATCTGGTCGATTGTCCTTTTCATCTCAAATAATATTTTCCCCCAAGGAGATGCAGCAGTGGGTGATGGTGTCAACAGACATGTTTTGTCAATGGCCATGCAGAAATTGAAAACTGGATTCAGAATAAATTTAGGTTTGTATATTGTGTGTGTGTCCGTTTTCTTAATTGCAGTACTTTTTATAGCCTATTTATTGGAGACTGTCATCAAATGAGGGAATGGTATTGACTTGTAAACTCTACTTATAACTTAATCTAAATGAACCTCCAAAGATTCATTTGGGTCTAACTGTGATCAAGCATGTTTTTAAACATAATGCTCAGTTACTTGGCCTTTTTATTTTTTATTAAGGCTCTGCTGCTCCTACAACCCTTTTTGAGGGGGAAAAAGAACATCGGGTTCCATCGGCAGCTGCTGTCCTGCGGGAAAGCAACCTATTTCAGATGGCAGGTCGTATGATTGGCCATTCTTTCCTGCATGGTGGGTCCAGCTTCTCTGGACTCAGTTTGCCTGTGGTGACCCTATTGACTGGTGAGAGCATCGACACTGCAGCATCAGCTCTGACACTGGAAGACTGTCCTGATATTGACCATCGTGAAACAATTGGTTTGGTGAGTAACTTGGTTACATATTGCACATTTATACGAATTAAATTTTTGTTCATGTCAAACATGTCTGTGGCGAGACAATTTATAATCTGTGATTTCCAAAGCTTTTGGTGTCTATTTACTCCAAATGTTAGTTATTTTTATTGTACCTTTTTGCATTTTTGTGGATTGCTTGGTGACAACTTTTCATGTAATTAAATTCTTTTACCTTTTGTGAATGTGTACCTGCTTTAGCTGAAGAATGCTGAACTTACTGCAGAAGAAAACACCAAAGTGACTGAGCTTTGCCTGTTAACTTGTTAGTATTTATATTGGAGGTTGGCCGTGTAACTCATGTTACATCTGTGCCTACGGTCTCTTTCCTATAAAATAATGCCTCTGTGTAAATGTTATCTTCTGTCCTGTCAAATCTGTCTGCAGGTACTTCATCGTGTTAAACAGCCAATTAAACAAATACGGAAAGGCCTTAAACAAACAGGAATCTGGCCACTTCTTTCAGATAGGCCAGATGTCCACCCCTTGATTTTCCCAAGGGAGTCAAGTGAGGAGCTTAACCCGCAGGTAAACACGATTCACACTACACAATGTTTAGCCAGATTTGCTGCTCGGAGACTGTCAGGCTGTGATTGCGAGTAAATCAGTGATCGATCAGAGGTCGCCAGTCGTTATGTGTGAACTACTCAACTCATCAAAGCGGTGCTCCCCACCGTTTTCTACAGAAATATCTGTAGAAGTTGGCCGACTTGACATCCAGCCAATTTAGCCATTTATTATTCAGCCATTTATGATTTTATTTTTGCAAAGACTGTGTGTAGTTTTGTTTGGTGTCACAGGGGTGTGTGCATCTAAAGTGAATGGTTTATTTTAGTCATATGTTAAAGTTGTTACTAATGTGACACAAATTGATTGTTCATTCATACAAAGATCACTACAATTTTGAGATCACTTTGCAACATTAAATAAAAGTTTCAATCCTGACATGAAATGTTTATATTTTATCCCTTGTAGACCTTGATCCAGAGCATTTCCTGGCCACAACCCAATGTTGACAGCGACGAGGATGAGGACGACACTGTTCCATTGGAGAAAATCAGTCTTGTCACTGGATTTTTGAGAAAATTCATAGAGGAAGGTAATACTGTAAATGGTTTTTATTTCCTTATTTTTCATTCTCTTAATTCACAGATAATTGTTTCCTCCTAACAATCCCAGTTGCTACAATAATAAAGTGGTTCTTCATATTTACCACGTTTTATGTACATTTGTGTTTAATTTAATCTCAGTGTGAGCTGGTTTACTGTTTTATTGTCAAATGGTCATGTTTCTCCCTCCTCCTTTCGGTCTTCTGCTGTGTGCTTTACAACAGCACAGGGAAAGGAGAAGACATAAATATGAATGTTTGACAGAAACAGTAAAGCCCAGCTCAAACTGAGATTAAATGAAACGCAAATGCACATACAATTGCTAAATTAAACTTCATAATTTGTTTACATTCCACAGTATTTAAAGCAGCATTTAATGTAATCCTTTTGACATTCTAAACTAGGAGAGGAAAAGAGACTACAGGGATTTTACTTTTGTAAAGTTTGTACTGTTTAAGTTCAGCAATATGATATTTTGAAGTTAAGCACATTGTTTGTCATCTGTTTTAAAGCCTGTCTAAACAGCAAGCATTTCTTATGTGTTATCTTTACTTGAGTATCTAAGAGTGCCATAACTGGATTTGTTGAAAAGATGAGAATCGTTACTTCATATTTTTTTTGAAAGCTCTACCAAATGTAAAGTTTTGAGGAGTCACAAGTACAATTTTCTCTTCCATAGCGTCATCAGATGTGCTGCGTGACCTGATGAAGTTTTGGGTGGGGTGGGAACTGCCACCAAGAAAACTCAATGTTGAAGTTGTGACCTCAACTTATCCAGTGGCTCACACCTGCTTCTTCCAGTTGAAACTCCCCAGCCACTACCAGACCTATAAGATTTTTCACCAGGACTTGATGATGGCCCTCAGTTCTGTAAGTTCTGGCTTTGGACTTGTGTAGGTGCAAATGTCACCAACTTCTTGCACTTTTGAAATTGAATCACTTAAGAGTAATTCCTGCAAATTGATGCATCATATAACGTTATTAAGTTTGATTATTCTACTTGATTGTCAGGCACCACATTCACCTGTCAAATACTTAAGTTGGTTTATTGATTGTCTGTTTGCTTTTTTTATATATAATTTTGTGTTCCCTTGAATAACATTAAAGGTGTTAAACAAGCATTTTCATGGTCTTTTTTATGTAGCACAATTGCCCTGGTTTATGTAGCCATTTGAAATGGCCTCACTCAATAATGGACCAATTCCAAAAATGTTTTCACCACAGTTACAGGGACAAGGTTTAAAATATACAAAAATTCTTTAAAGCAATAAATTCTTTATTAAAATGTCTTATTTACAAATAGCAAGCAAAGCGCAAGTAAAAAAACTTTTCATACTATTAAGTCAACACTCCATGAATGTTGAAAATAACCCAGCGATAAACAAGACCCAAAGGACCTGGTGACAATAATTCCAATTCCATGCCCCAATTGTGTCAGGACTGTTTTGGCAGCACAAGGGGGACCAAAATAATATATGGAAGGTTGGTTTTGATGTTGTTGCTGAAAGGTATCTATTAAACAAATTCCAATAATTTGTCTTAAAAGGCCTTTCCTATGGAATATTCTGCTGACTGAGCTGCAACTGTTAAGTTCTGGAAATCCTTTGCAATGTCCTCCATGGACCATGTTCTTTCCCAGGATGCAGCACCAAATGTGACTTAGCTTTCAGTCATCCTAGCTAATGATGAGGCTTGCTCTTCCAAAACATCCAATGGTCATTGAAGAGAGGAAACTAGGAGTGGATTTTTTTTTTTTTTTTCAAAATGCCCAGACTTCTTATTTATTTATTTCACAAACTTCTTATTTATAAAATTCATACTAACTTACTGTAATTTGTAGTGTCAATTAGTATAGAGGATCCTTGGCTCCTAGCATAAGGCACAATCAAAGTATAATTTGAAATGTTCTGAAGTAGTTTCTGTTATGTTTTTGGTCAAAGTCACAGGAAGCCACTGGAAAGTGGCAAGATAGCCACAAGCTCTTTTATCTTGCCTCAATTAAGTTCTCAACGTATTGGACAGTGTTGAGGTATACATCCACCCCGAAACAGTCCGATTGCTGCAATGGATCCATGTTTTCTCGCAGTGCTGTCATTTCCAGATCCAGAAGAGGACTGTCCAGTTCAGGGATATTGACCCCGGAATGAGGCTCATTTGTGTAGCCATTCTCCTCCCATTGAATCTCTGGGATGGGTATTCTCTGACAAAGATGTGCGTGTAAAAAAAATTAGGCATATAAAATGTTATTGAACAAATTTACACTTGTGCACTGTGCCCATATCACTATTTATTACAAAACAGACATTTCAGACAATATAGAAAAAATTATTTTATGTAAATAAATTAATCATAGATTGTGTTAAAATGTGAAGGTAATTACATATTCAAGACCAAGAAAAAGACCTGGGACCCGTTTCAGAAAGCAGGTTTAGTGAAAACTGAGTATGTTCAGCCTGAGACTAGTGGAAAGTCAGTCTGTTAAGCCTGCTTTCTGAAACAGGGCCCTGGCTATGCTCAGATTCTTGTCACTTCACTAGAGGTACACACAAACAATCCTATTCTTAAATTTTTAATTGATATAGGATCAACATTACTAATGCATTATTTACCTCAGAATCAGGATCTGCAACGGGGTTAAGGGCCTGGCCCACCTGCCACAACTGATTTGGTGTCAGGTTCTGCTCAGTCCTGATGGGATGGTTGTCCCATGCATCACTGAAGACATCTAGGCTTGCCTGAATGCCGTAGGAAAACATAGTGGCAGCAGAATATGTGTAGGACGTTGCTGATGTCAAGTAGGTGTTCATCCTCAAGAGAGTGCAGGATATTGTAATACACTCCTGTAACACTCATGAACAAATCACGCCAGAGGCGCTCAATCCTGTGTAAAAAAAAAAAAAAGGAAAATACATTTTTCATATCGTGTCCTTTTGTGGTCCTTTGAATAGCTTATCTTTTCCCCAGCCATTGAATAAATGGCCATGTTTGAAATTGATTATTGTATACATTTTAATAGAAATCAAATGACATGGGAATAAATTCTATAAATTAAATTCTAAGATTTTTTATTTTTTATGTTTGTGTTTTTTATGATTTTTTTTTTTGTGAGGATATTGTCTGTTCTTCTTGTGCTTATGGTAGGCATCTTAATACATACTACCTTTAGGCTTCCAAAATTAAGTTTAACTCACCGCTGATTGTGTACGCTTTTCCCCGCAATGAAGCTGTTAATGTCAGTTCCACGAACTGAGAACATTAATTCCGCTATCCCCACATTTTCTCCTCCGTGATCTCCTCTCACTTTGAAAATAAAACATGAATTTTAGATCTCATCAAGGACACAATTATGCAGAAGTGCCAACAAATAATACGTGAATCTTTTGCATTTCCCTGCATTTCTGCATATATTGTAATAAAATATGTTCTGACAGGTCTGTGTACTGTATGTAGTACAATTGATCTGTAGGTGCTCACAACATATAATGAGAAATACAAGTCACTTCAATTGTTTTTCTTTCCTAAACTGGTAAACAAACAAGAATACTGGGCCCTATTTCAGAAAGCAGGCTTAAAAAAACTGAGCATAATATGTGAAACTCAAGAGTTGACTGAATAAATTCTGATCAGCTGGAACTCCAAGTATGTTTGTGTATATAACTAAGTATGTGTGAGGTTACAGCATACTGTAGTTGATTCATGTTAGAGACAACAATTAAAAAGTAGCCCATGCCATGTGAAAGAGCAAGACCATTGAGTATTCTGTTTCATCATCTTTAACAATTGTACATAGATCTGCTAATGAGCTTATACAAGTTTCAGATGCAATTTAAAGACCTGGAGGGGTTTGTGATGCTGATTATTTCCACTTACAGGTTCGAGCATGTGTTCAGAGTATGCTACTTTTAAACAACTGCAAATCACTACTATATCTGCAATAATAAGTTTGAGTGTTTTTTGTTTTTTTATCTAAAAGGAGCCGTTTGAGGAAAGCATCAAATTTACACAATTACAATAATAATTAAAGCCGCAAGCGGCGATAAAGGCCCTCGCCTCCCTTGAGACTGCGGGGACACATGCACTCGGAGGATTGCATTTCGTGCCTTAAAGCGTAAACTTCACGGTAATGTCAAATAACCGGGCCTGTGATACTGCTGGGGCCTGCTACACCACCTTGTAATTTAGAGTTAAAGGTCTCCACAATCCCTGGTTTTCCTGGTAGCTGTCTGAACCTTTGAAAATAATAGATTATGCTTGGGCTAAGGCGAGAAAAACAAAGTACTGGCTGGAGATTTGAGATGACTCAGGAATCGCTGCAGCCCCCTGTTTAAAAAGGCAAAATGCAAATATAACTTGTCTAAAAGTACAAGGTTACAAGTTCCAAAGGATTCTGAGGAGTTTTCTAAGACTCTAGCCTTGGCTCTGGAGGGCCTCCTCTAAAGGAAGGATCCTGGCAATTGGGAAATGGCCTTTATTTCCCAAAGAAATGGCTGCCTCTTCACAGACTCATTACGACCACAGCCACAAATGTATCAAAAAACAAATTGATAACTTTTTTTTGCACACGTGTCTAAATGATACTCACCAAATTTGGAGCTGTTTAGATGAAAAGCCTTTAGACAGAAGGGGTGCGATTTAGGTGGTCACGCATTCCACCCAACATAGTAGATTTTCTGTTGAGTTTACGGTATGGCTGTAATAAACTTTTCTGTTTGCCCTGAGGTTTCCTATGGATGTACCAAGTTTTGTATTTCTACATTGGAAAAATTTACTTTCATTTTCCATAGAACCAATGTATTTTGATTTTGTAGGGGTCGCCACTGAGTCATTTCTCGTATTTTTTTTTCGGCGACTTCAAAAACATACCATTTTCGCCGAGCTTGAAGTCTGGGACCAATAAAAATGACTTTTCGTGCATGTTCACTGGGTCAAATTTAGGATCATTTGGTCACAATAAAAAAAAAAAAAAAAAAAAAAAAATCCGAGCAAAAACAATAGGCCCTCCCGGTCATCACCGGCTCGGGCCTAATTAAAGCATAGCGGCGATAAAGGCCCTCGCCTCCCTTGAGACCGCGGGGACACATATATTCGGAGGATTGCATGTCGTGCTTTAAAGCAAATTTGGAGCTGTTTAGATGAAAACCCTTTAGCACAAAGTGTACGATTTAGGTGGTCATGTATTCCACCCAACATTTTCTGTTGAGAAGGATCCTGGCAATTGGGAAATGGCATTTATTTCCCAATAGTTGCCTCTTCACAGACTCATTACGACCACAGCCACAAATCTATCAAAAACAAATTGATAACTTTTTTTGCACACGTGTCTAGATGATACTCACCAAATTTGGAGCTGTTTAGATGAAAAGCCTTTAGACACAAGGGTGCAATTTAGGTGGTCACGCATACACCCAACATAGTAGATTTCCTGTTGAGTTTACGATATGGCTGTAATACATTTTTCTGTTCGCCCTGAGGTGTCCTATGGATGTACCAAGTTTCATTTTTCTACGTTGGAAAAAGTTACTTTCACTTTCCATAGGCCCAATGTATTTTGACTTTTCTAGGGGCCGCCACTGAGTCATTTTTCGTATTTTTTTGGGACTTCAAATACATAAATTTTTGCGGGCTTGAAGTCTGGGACCAATAAAAATGACTTTTAGTTGTTCGTTTACAGGGTCAAATTGAGGATCATTTTGCAGAAAAATATGATAAAAAATATATACCGAATTATAATAAAAAAAATATAACTCGAGCAAAAAGTTTAGAAAAACGCTTGTCTATTTTACATACATGTGTTTAGCTCATTTTGCCCAAGTTTGGTGTCTGTGGAATGAAGCAGCTATTGTCTGTGTACTTTTAAAAAAGAGGTGTATTTTAAGTCGGTTCACATTTTCAATTCAAAATGGCCGCCTTCCCGTGTGTGATAGGGTGTGGTCACCATTGGCTTTTCTGTTCATAAGCCCATGCTGGATGTGTGTACCAAGTTTCATTTGCCTACGACAAACTAAAATTTTCACTTCCCATTGACTTTTTCCAAATATTTGGGACGTTGCTATGGCAACACATTTATAGATAGGGGGTGGTTGTCATTGGCTTTTATGCTCGTCATGACATAAGAGATGTGTGTACCAAATTTCATGTCTCTATGACAAACTAAATTCTTGGGTCCCATTATAAGTTTGTAGGGGGCGCTGGAGAGCCATTTCTAAAGATAACCCTTTTATTTACATATTTTTGTGTTCAGGTCATGAATGTGCACAAACGCCTTTTTGGGTCCAACTCGATCCGAGAAGGCGTTTGAGAGTTAAGAGACGTTTTATTTTCATAAAAATGGCCACCTCGTTACAGGCTTGCCACACCCATACCCGAGAAGATATCAACAACAAAGTCACAACTTTGGTTGGCACACGTGTCTAGATGATACTCACCAAATTTGGGGCCATTTAGATTAAAACACAATGATTTGCATCTTTTGCGCAAAGTGCGATTTTAGTGGCCGCGGGTTTAACCCCACATGGCGGACTTCCTGTTGAGTTTAGGGTGTGGCTGTCATTGACTTTTCTGTTTGCCCTGAGGTGTCCTATGGATGTACCAAGTTTCATTTTTCTACGTTGGAAAAAAGTTACTTTCACTTTCCATAGGCCCAATGTATTTTGATTTTGTAGGGGCCGCACTGAGTCATTTTTCGTATTTTTTTCAGCGACTTCAAATACATAAATTTTTCGCCGGACTTGAAGGCTGGGACCAATAAAAATTACTTTTCGTTCATGTTCACTGGGTCAAATTTAGGATTATAGGTGGAAAAGAAAAATAAAAAAATAAAAAATCCGAGCAAAAACAATAGGCCCTCCCGGCCATCACCGGCTCGGGCCTAAATATATACCGGATTATAATAAAAAATTAAAGCCGCAAGCGGCGATAAAGGCCCTCGCCTCCATTGAGACCGCGGGGACACATGCACTCGGAGTGCATTTCGTGCTTTGAAGCGTAAACTTCACGGTAAAAGGATTCTGAGGAGTTTTCTAAGACTCTAGCCGTGGCTCTGGAGGGGCCTCCTCTAAAGGAAGGATCCTGGCAATTGGGAAATGGCATTTATTTCCCAAAGGTTGCCTCTTCACAGACTCATTACGACCACAGCCACAAATGTATCAAAAAACAAATTGATAACTTTTTTTTGCACACGTGTCTAGATGATACTTACCAAATTTGGAGCTGTTTAGATGAAAAGCCTTTAGACAGAAGGGGTGCGATTTAGGTGGTCACGCATTCCACCCAACATAGTAGATTTTCTGTTGAGTTTACGGTATGGCTGTAATAAACTTTTCTGTTTGCCCTGAGGTGTCCTATGGATGTACCAAGTTTTGTATTTCTACATTGGAAAAATTTACTTTCATTTTCCATAGAACCAATGTATTTTGACTTTTCTAGGAATTCGCCACTGAGTCATTTTTCGTATTTTTTTTCTGGGACTTCAAATACATAAATTTTTCGCTGGGCTTGAAGTCTGGGACCAATAAAAATGACTTTTAGTTGCACGTTTACTGGGTCAAATTTAGGATCATTTTGCAAAAAAAATGTAATAAAAAATATATACCAAATTATAATAAAAAATATATAACTCGAGCAAAAAAGTCTAGAAAAACGCTTGTCTATTTTACATACATATGTTTAGCTCATTTTGCCCAAGTTTGGTGTCTGTGGAATGAAGCAGCTATTTTCTGTGTTCTTTTAAAAAAGAGGTGTATTTTAAGTCGGTTCACATTTTCAATTCAAAATGGCCGCCTTTCCGTGTGTGATAGGGTGTGGTCCCCATTGGCTTTTTTGTTCATAAGCCCATACTGGATGTGTGTACCAAGTTTCATTTGCCTACAACAAACTAAAAATTTCACTTCCCATTGACTTTTTCCACATATTTGGGGACGTTGCTATGGCAACACATTTATAGATAGGGGTGGTTGTCATTGGCTTTTATGCTCGTCATGAAATAAGAGATGTGTGTACCAAATTTTATGTCTCTATGACAAATTAAATTCTTGGGTCCCATTATAAGTTTGTAGGGGCGCTGGAGAGCCATTTCTAAAGATAACCCTTTTATTTACATATCTTTGTGTTCAGGTCATGAATGTGCACAAACGCCTTTTTGGGTCCAACTCGATCCGAGAAGGCGTTTGAGAGTTAAGAGAAGGCGTTTTATTTTCACAAAAATGGCCACCTCGTTACAGGCTTGCCACACCCATACCCGATAAGATATCATAAACAAAGTCACAACTTTGGTTGGCACACGTGTCTAGATGATACTCACCAAATTTGGGGCCATTTAGATTAAAACACAATGATTTGCATCTTTTTGCGCAAGTGCGATTTTAGTGGCCATGCGTTTCACCCCACATGGCGGACTTCCTGTTGAGTTTAGAGTGTGGCTGTCATTGACTTTTCTGTTTGCCCTGAGATGTCCTATGGATGTACCAAGTTTCATTTTCTACATTGGAATAAAGTTACTTTCATTTTCCATAGGCCCGATGTATTTTGACTTTTCTAGGGTCGCCACTGAGTCATTTTTTTTGGGACTTCAAATACATAAATTTTTGCTGGGCTTGAAATCTGGGACCAATAAAAATGACTTTTAGTTGTACGTTTACTGGGTTAAATTGAGGATCATTTTGCAGAAAAATATGATAAAAAATATATACCGAATTATAATAAAGAAAATATAACTCGAGCAAAAAAGTCTAGAAAAACACTTGTCTATTTTACATACATGTGTTTAGCTCATTTTGCCCAAGTTTGGTGTCTGTGGAATGAAGCAGCTTTTTCTGTGTACTTTTAAAAGAGGTGTATTTTAAGTCGGACCAAATTTTCAATTCAAAATGGCCGCCTTCCCGTGTGTGATAGGGTGTGGTCCCCATTGGCTTTTTGTTCATAAGCCCATGCTGGATGTGTGTATCAAGTTTCATTTGCCTACGACAAACTAAAATTTTCACTTCCCATTGACTTTTTCCAAATATTTGGGACGTTGCTATGGCAACACATTTATAGATAGGGGTGGTTGTCATTGGCTTTTATGCTCGTCATGACATAAGAGATGTGTGTACCAAATTTCATGTCTCTATGACAAACTAAATTCTTGGGTCCCATTATAAGTTTGTAGGGGCGCTGGAGAGCCATTTCTAAAGATAACCCTTTTATTTACATATTTTTGTGTTCAGGTCATGAATGTGCACAAACGCCTTTTGGGTCCAACTCGATCCGAGAAGGCGTTTGAGAGTTAAGAGGCGTTTATTTTCACAAAAATGGCCACCTTGTTACAGGCTTGCCACACCCATACCCGATAAGATATCAACAACAAAGTCACAACTTTGGTTGGCACGTGTCTAGATGATACTCACCAAATTTGGGGCCATTTAGATTAAAACACAATGATTTGCATCTTTCTGCGCAAGGGTGCGATTTTAGTGGCCGCACGTTTCACCCACATGGCGGACTTCCTGTTAAGTTTAGGGTGTGACTGTCATTGACTTTTCTGTTTGCCCTGAGGTGTCCTATGGATGTACCAAGTTTCATTTTTCTACGTTGGAAAAAAGTTACTTTCACTTTCCATAGGCCCAATGTATTTTGATTTTGTAGGGGTCGCCACTGAGTCATTTTTCGTATTTTTTTTTCGGGGACTTCAAATACATAAATTTTTCGCCGGGCTTGAAGGCTGGGACCAATAAAAATGACTTTTCGTTCATGTTCACTGGGTCAAATTTAGGATCATAGGTGGAAAAGAAAAAGAAAAAATAATAAAATTTAAAAAAAAAAAAAAAAATCCGAGCAAAAACAATAGGCCCTCCCGGTCATCACCGGCTCGGGCCTAAAAATATAACTCAAGCAAAAAAGTCTAGAAAAACACTTGTCTATTTTACATACATGTGTTTAGCTCATTTTGCCCAAGTTTGGTGTCTGTGGAATGAAGCAGCTATTTTTTTTGTTTTTAAAAAGAGGTGTATTCTAAGTCGGACCAAATTTTCAATTCAAAATGGCCGCCTTCCCGTGTGTGATAGGGTGTGGTCCCCAACGCTGCTGCTCGGGTTCTAACCAAAACCAAGAAGTACAACCATATCACGCCAGTTTTAAAATCTCTGCACTGGCTTCCTGTTGCTCAGAGAATAGACTTTAAAACAGCACTTCTGGTTTACAAGTCTCTAAATGGTTTAGCACCAGAATATATCTCTGACATGCTAGTTACTTATGAACCTCCTCGGACTCTGAGAACATCTGGGACAGGCCTTCTGCTCGTGCCCAGAGTTAGAACTAAACAGGGTGAAGCAGCGTTTAAGTTTCATGCAGCAAAAACCTGGAACAGCCTCCCAGATGAAGTAAAACAAGCCTCAACTTTAACAATGTTCAAGGGGAGGTTAAAAACCTTCCTCTTTAGCTCCGCCTACACTACAACCTAAAGTGTTAGTTTTTTCTTTTATCTGCACTCTTCTTTTTAAAATGTTTTTAATTTTTTCTTATGTTTCTTAATATAAATCTTGTAAATTGTCTTTTATTCCTGTAAAGCACTTTGAGTTACCCAGTGTATGAATTGTGCTATATAAATAAAATTGCCTTGCCTTGCCTTGCTTTTTTGTTCATAAGCCCATGCTGGATGTGTGTACCAAGTTTCATTTGCCTACGACAAACTAAAATTTTCACTTCCCATTGACTTTTTCCAAATATTTGGGACGTTGCTATGGCAACACATTTATAGATAGGGGGTGGTTGTCATTGGCTTTTATGCTCCTCATGACATAGGAGATGTGTGTACCAAATTTCATGTCTCTATGACAAACTTAATTCTTGGGTCCCATTATAAGTTTGTAGGGGGCGCTGGAGAGCCATTTATAAAGATAACCCTTTTATTTACATATTTTTGTGTTCAGGTCATAAATGTGCACAAACGCCTTTTTGGGTCCAACTCGATCTGAGAAGGCGTTTGAGAGTTAAGAGACGTTTTATTTTCACAAAAATGGCCACCTCGTTACAGGCTTGCCACACCCATACCCGATAAGATATCAACAACAAAGTCACAACTTTGGTTGGCACACGTGTCTAGATGATACTCACCAAATTTGTGGCCATTTAGATTAAAACACAATGATTTGCATCTTTCGCAAGGGGTCGCCACTGAGTCATTTTTCTTTTTTTTTTTTCGGCGACTTCAAAAACATAACATTTTTTCGAGCTTGAAGTCTGGGACCAATAAAAATGACTTTTTGTGCATGTTCACTGGGTCAAATTTAGGATCATTTGGTCACAATAAAGATAAAAAAATAAAAAAATAAAAAAATAAATCCGAGCAAAAACAATAGGCCCTCCCGGTCATCACCGGCTCGGGCCTAAAAATGTGTATTGTGGGATTAAATCTAGATCGCAAAATAATGTACATGAATGTAAACTGTAGTCTTAAATATTAAAATGTACAGGGATGTACAATGTGCATATATGCATTTAGCTGTAGTCTTAAATATTAAGATACACAGGAAGGTGCAAGAAGCAAATGTGCAAAACAGGGTGACACTGACAGTGTGTCAATGTGAGGTAGTGTATAAGTAAAGAGATAAGGTGAACATAAGGTAGAGGCATGAGGATGTTAAGAAGCCGGTTTAGAGTTCAAGAGCCTGATGGCCTGGGGGAAGAAACTCCTCCTGAGTCTCTCGGTTTTTGCCATCAGGCTACGGTAGCGCTTACCAGATGGCAGCAAAGTGAAAATATGATTACTGGGGTGGGTGGAGTCTTTGATGATTTTTGCAGCTCTACTTCTACAGCGTTTGTGGTAGATGTCCTGCAGAGAGGGGAGAGCAGACCCTGAAATGCGCTCAGCTAAGCGAACAACTCTCTGCAGGGCTTTGCAGTCTTGACTGGAGCTGTTCCCATACCACACTGAGATACATTGAGTCAATACACTTTCTATAGCTCCAGAATAGAAAGTTTTCAGGATTGCTGGTGAGACCCTGAATTTCCTCAGCTGTCGCAGATGGTACAGTCTTTGCCTGGCTTTATTAACCTGTGTTTGAGTGTGAGTAGTCCAAGTCAGGTCCTCAGAGATGTTTACACCAAGGTACTTGAAGCTACTCACCCTCTCCACAGGGGTCCCGCTTATCATAAGAGGAGTGTAGGGCTGCTGCTGATTGTAGGCTCCTGAAGTCTACAATCAGTTCTTTTGTTTTGCTCACATTCAGAGAGAGGCAGTTGTCCTGGCACCATGATGTTAATTTCTCTACCTCATCCAAGTACGCGGTCTCATTATTGTTGTGAATGAGGCCTAGAACCACAGTATCATCAGCGAATTTGAAAATGGATGTGGAGCTATGCGAGGACACGCAGTCGTGTGTGTAGAGGGAGTAGAGCAGGGGACTCAGGACGCAGCCCTGTGGGGCTCCTACGTTCAGTGTGATGGAGCTGGAGGTGTACTGGCCTAGTTTCACCACTTGAGGTCTGCCGGTGAGGAAATCAAGGATCCAGTTGCAGAGTGAAGGATTCAGTCCGAGATCTGTAAGTTTGGAGGCTAGCTTTATGGGGACAATAGTATTAAAAGCTGAGCTATAGTCAATAAATAGCAGCCTTACATAGTTCCTGTTATTGCTGTCAATGTGTGTGAGAGAAGAGTACAGGATGTGAGAGATGGCATCATCTGTGGATCTGTTTGTGCGATAAGCAAACTGAAGAGGGTCCAAAGTATCCGGGATGGAGGAGCAGATGACGTTTTTAACCAGTCCCTCAAAGACCTTCATGACTATTGATGTGAGGGCAACTGGACGATAGTCATTCAGACAGGAGGGTTTATTGTTTTTTGGTACAGGGATGATGATCGATTTTTTTGAATGAGGTGGGAACCACCGATGTGGCAAGAGACTCATTAAAAATTGATGTAAACAAACCAGCGAGCTGATCAGCGCAGGACCGCAGAATACGGCCAGAAATCCCATCAGGTCCAGCTGCTTTCCTTACATTCACTCGCTTTAGTGCCCTCCGAACCTCGTCCTCCGACACGGTGATCACATGATGATCGCTGCTCTGACTGCTGCTCCGTGACGCGCTGATCGGCAGACTCACACTGCTTTGATTGCTTTCAAAGCGGCCGTGAAAGTGTTTAGCTCGTCAGCCAGCGGGATCTGCTCTCACCACTGTAGAGGATTTATTTCCAAAGTCACAGATGGTCCTTAGTCCTTGCCACATGCGTCGGGAGTCATTTAGCTGGAAATGTGACTCAATTGGCGCTTTTCCACTACACAGTACCAGCTCGACTCGACTCGCTCGACTCGGCCCGGCTCGCTGGTCCGTTTTCCATTGCAGATAGTACCTCCACAATAGTACCTAGTCGTCATCATAGCGACGCCGCAAGAACCTGTCGTGAGCGTAATCTTCTACGCGACACACATCCGCTACTCACACACATAAACAATGGAGGAAATCGAGTCTATGTTTTTTTTTATCCTCGGGATGTGGCTGTTTCTCAGCAAGACGGCAAACGTTGTTTCAGGAGAGGCTGAGGGCAGCAAAAAGAAAACTGCTGATAACAACAGGAGAGTTTGGGAATTACTACAGAGTTCAGACTACGAGAGGAATCTGTGTTTTCAACAAGAGGGTAAGTTATTATGCTAACGTTTACATATGTGTACATACAATAAGTTACTACTTACAAAGTATTTGAACAACTTTATAGCTACCAGTATTACGTACTAAAATGTGTATGGTTTATGTGTTTCAGATCTGTTTCGCTTTGCAAAGTCTCGCCGCAGACCGTGTGTTTGGGCTTTCAACCGAGCTACCAGTGGTGGGATGTTATTGTTCCCGGTTTCACAAACGCGCAGTGGGTTCAGAACTTCAGAATGTCCGAAGAAACATTTATTTACTTGTACAACAAAGTGCGTCCAGTGATGGAGAGACAGGACACAAGCTTCCGCAAGTGTGTTGCCCTAAAGAAGAGAGTGGCCATCGCACTATGGAAGCTTGCGACGGTTCAGAGTACAGAACTGTCGGCCATCTTTTCGAGTAAGCATAACAACTGTTTGCCGGTGTGTTCAGGAGTTCACTGCTGCTGCAGAAACGTTGTTGGTTCCCGAACAAATTCGTTTCCCAGATCCGGAGAAGTTTGAAGAAATGGCTGCCTACATTGAGAACAGATGGGGGCTCACGCAGTGTGTTGGTGCTATTGATGGGTCACACATACCCATTTTGGCACCACAGGAGTACCACTGTGACTATTTTAACCGCAAAGGCTGGCACTCCATCATCCTTCAAGGTGTAGTAGATGGAAAAGGACTGTTCTGGAACGTGTTTGCAGGACTGCCTGGCAGCTTGCATGATGCTCGTGTTTTAAGACTGTCCACATTGTGGAGTTGGCCAGCCGTGGCAACCACTTTCCAGCTTCCACCAGGAATATTGGTGGGGTGAATGTTCCTACTACATCCTGGGAGATTCTGCCTATCCCCTGCAGAACTGGCTCATAAAGCCGTTCACTGACACTGGACGGCTGACTGCAGAACAGCAGATCTACAACAGGAAAATATGTCGAGCACGGGTTGTGGTTGAAAACGCTTTTGGTAGACTGAAGGGAAGGTGGCGTTGTCTCATGAAAAGAAATGACTGTGATGTTACAATGGTGAAATCTATGATTCTTACTTGCTGTGCTTGCATAACCTTTGTGAGAGTCATGGAGAGGACTATGACAATGACTGGGATGCACCTGCAGCAGCAGAGCCTGTGGTGGCTGTGGCACAGGGTGTAGAGGAGGAAGGCAGTGATGTACGAGAGGGTCTGATGCGTTACTTTAATTGCTAAAAAAATAAATACATTATCGTTAAAAATGTTGTCTCTGCTGTTTTAAGGTTATCAGAGTATAAAATCTGAAAATACATGGTCAAACCCTTGTACAAAAGCAAACCATCAAAAAAGACACTTATTTGTAATAAGTTTCAAAAAAGTTTTATTTAAACACACAAATACAACAAACTCTAATAAAAAATCACACACAATATACATGTTACATGTAAAACAATACAGCAAAAATGCTGTATTTAATTACTAATATCTATACATTTTCAGTCCAGGGGTGATGGAACAGCGTCCCGTCGGTTCAGTGCCTGTACTAGCTGGCTCAGGATTCCCAGAAAGGCCTGGTTGAAGGACGACGTTGCAGCAATCTCCTCCTCCTCAAAGCCACTTCTATATCTCTTGTCTGTGCTGCTTCCAGTACCATTTGTAAATGCCGCTCTCGCTGTGTCCGGTTCAACTCTGATTGCTCCACATCAGATGTCTGCATCTCCCTCAGGACAGTCAGCTGCTCCTGCTCCCTCTGTCGTTTCCTCCGTCCTGGAAAAAAAATAATTACAATGAATGAATTACAATAAAGATAAACGATTTCACGTTTAATTCAAACATTGTGTATGTCTGGAAAGTTAGAAAAGTACTGAACAGGTTTATTAATGAATCTTGATTCCCATAACTGGGAATGCTTCCTGTTGCTATGCAAGTACATTGACGTTTATATAAATAATAATATATGATATACTAATGGGTTATAAACACGATTAATATTAATTTAATTATATTATATAGATTCACAGACAACATGCTAGAAGGTTTTACTTTTTCTCCTATTATTATACTGACCGGTTGCGGTCGACGCTGCTGCGGGTCCCGTTCGACGCTGGTCTCGTGTCGATGGTGCCAATGGTTCTGGTGCTGTTGTTACTGCCGACGCTGCAGCCGATGCCAACGTGGCATCAGTGGGAGCCACAGAACCATTCTCGGGTGTCGAAAAGGAATCTTGAATAGAAAGATCATACAAAAGTCAACACACTACGAAATAGCAATGGCAGGCAGCTAACGTTAGCAACTAGTTAGAGCTAAAAGTTAGCGGCAATTGCTATCTGTGACACAAGTTTACAGTCTTCATTGTTAGTGAGCTTCAGCTTTCCAAAAGCCAGCCTAAAGAAAAAAAAACTCTACAGGGTTAATGTAATGTAAACTTAAAACACTTACCGTCCTCCATCAGCGACTCCAAAAAACTAGTGGCCGAGTCAAGACCACCATCCCTCCCCGTTGCTCGCCGGTCTATGGTCGTAGATACTGTCCATCTGTTCGTATACTTCCATCTTTTCCTGTTTGAACCACTATGGCCGTTGTGGTCCTTTACAGCTCTGTAGTCACTTTTCAGTTTTTTTAACTTTTCCCTACATTGCTGGAAAGTCCTGGTGTAGCCATGTGTGGACATCAGTTCGAGACTTCCTTGTATACCCTTTCGTTCCTCGTTGCCCCATCAAGCTCTCGCTGGATCCTCTCTTCGACAACCAAACAAAGAAAAGTCCGAACCTCCTCGTTTGACCACGGAGCATTTTTACGAGTTGCCATAATACGTCTGGGACTGGGTAAATTCACGCAATCTCTGGCCAAACTTTTTAAAAATGGCGGGGTTATTCAGGATACTCCGTCTGGCTCTTGCAACGATGACGCGGTGAACAGTGACGATTCTCTCTGGCCAATCAGCAGTCTGTCGTGTGTTCACGTCACAATTTAGTATCGCCTCAGCCGGCTTAGAACCTCGCCGAGGTGTCTGAAAAAAGAACCTGGAAGCAGGTACAGGTACAACTTTTACGCAGTGGAAAACCAAAAAAGGCCGAGCCCAGTCGAGGCGAGTCGTGCTGGAACCAGGGGCGGACTTTACCATTAGGCAAAGGTCGGCAATTGCCTTGGGCCCCGAGCTACCTAGGGGCCCCCAAAATGCCCCATTAACTTGCTTAAAGATTTTTATTTTTTTTTTACTTCGTGCAAAATATATATTTATAAAACTCCATTTGCGAAAAATGGCATCAAATCATTAGTGTCTGCAGACAGGAGGCCCCCTCACCTGACTACATTGGACTATTCCATTATTTCACTTACTGCGCATCTGCGAAAGTGACAAGGCTGTAATGCGCCAAAACTGATGAAGAAGACAGAGTGTACTGAGAGAGAGTGTTGACAGTAAAAATGAAGCGAAGCTACTCAAGCGGTGCTGAAAAAAGGAAGAAACAGGAGGCAAGCAAAAAGTTTTTAGCAAAATTGCCGAAGTTAACAAACTTTTTTGTGATGCCCGCCCGCTGACAATGTTAGTATTGCTGCTAGCGTGGAGGAGCTACCCGTTGCCGACAGTGCTAGCCCAGGCTGCTCAAGCGATATTGCTGCTAACGTTAAATGCATGGCAATTTTACAGGATGAGGAGGATCCTTCAACTGCAGCTGCAGGTAACAAAACTTCCGCGTTCACTTTCAGTGACAGTGATAATAATGATGACGACAATTCCAATGAACAACTAATGAGTACTAGCAGTCATTCTGACCAATGTGTTACACTTGGACTTGAAGATGGAAATCTATGAGCTTTATGGATTTCTCTACTCACTCGACACAATGAGAAGCACTGAGAAGGAAGGGAAGCTGGATGAATGCTGCCACAGATTAGAGCAAAGGATTAGATAGATTAGATTAGATTAGATTCAACTTTATTGTCATTACACAAGTACAGGTACAAGGCAACGAAATGCAGTTTAGGTCTAACCAGAAGTGCAATAGCAGCAAGTGCAGGATATATACAATGGTTGCATAAGTGCAGGATATGGAGATGTACAGGATTTACAGGTAATATGTACAATGAATATAAATATACAGATGGTTATTACTATAACAGGTGAGTGTGTGCCATAAATATAATTACAGGTGTCTCTTTCTATAAACAGTATTTACAGGTGAATATGTACTATAAATGTAAATGTAATATACAGATGTCTCTAACTATAAACAGAATTTTACAGGTAGATGTATACAATTGTATGTTAGCTTAAGGTAAGCAGTAGATTTAAGGTAGTGCAATGAGCATGGAACGACATTAATGCAGAAGATCTGAAGCTTGAGGTTAAGGGTGCAGTTAGGTCATTCCCGCCACATGTCTCATCACCATTTGAGATGCTTGACTATATATAAAGAGAATTTACTTGACATATATCCAAATTTGAGTATAGCTTTCAGACTCCTCCTCACTCTCCCTGTTACAGTAGCTTCAGGTGAGAGAAGTTTCTCATCACTGAAACTAATCAAAACGTACCTCAGATCAACTATGTCACAGGACAGGCTGTCTGCTCTAGCTGTTCTCTCCATCGAGCAGAAAGTCAGGAAGTCACTGGATATGGAATCAGTGATAGCAAGATTTGCAGAGGCCAAAGCTCAAGGTCAGATTATAGTGCTTTTACATGACAATACAGACACTCACTCACACACAGACACACTCTCACACACAGGCACACTCACTCACACACACAGACACACTCACTCACACACACGCACAGACACACTCACTCACACACACAGACACACTCACTCACACACACAGACACACTCACACACACTCACTCACACACACAGACACACTCACTCACACACACAGACACACTCACTCACACACACACAGACACACTCACTCACACACACAGACACACTCACTCACACACACAGACACACTCACTCACACACACAGACACACTCACTCACACACACAGACACACTCACTCACACACACACACACACAGGCACACTCACTCACACACAGACCAAAGAGAGAATAAGAAAAGATAGGCAAAGACCAAAGAGAGAAGAAGAAAAAGACAAGCAAAGACCAAAGAGAGAAGAAGAAAAAGACAGGCAAAGACCAAAGGGAGAAAAAGACAGGCAAAGACCAAAGAGAGAAGAAGAAAAAGATAGGCAAAGACCAAAGAGAGAAAAAGAAAAAGACAGGCAAAGACCAAAGAGAGAAAAAGAAAAAGATAGACAAAGACCAAAGGGAGAAGACGAAAAAGATGCAAAAACAGAGACAAGGGAAATTAAGAAATGGTCAGAAAAAAGGGAGAGCAGGAGAAAGTCAGTGAAAGAAAAAAGGTAAACATTTTAAAAGGTAAGTTATTTTACTAATTGATCACTTATTGTCTTGTGTGTTTCTTCTCACTTTAGTAACACAAGGCAGAAGTCCAAAAAACATGTAGCAGCAAGCAGATCCATATAGAAGATACTATCAGAACAACCAAGGTAAATGACAACCAATGACACCTCTTCCCTGTGTAAATACACAATACATATTATTGTACAGAGAAAATTTTATGTAAATACAATTTTACAGAGGATACATCTGTTAAACAGAATGTTGTTCTGTGTTTTTTATTTTTCTTCTTTTTTTCTTACAGATACAACTCCAGATGTCTATACATCATTGCTGTGTGAAGACTGCTGAAGAAAAGTAACAAGTAGGGGTTATTTATTTATTTATTTATTTTAATAAAGATTGACAAAAGGAGGGAAACAAGAGATGTAGAGGGCCCCATGTCTGTGTTTGCCTTGGGCCCCAAAATGTCTAAATCCGCCCCCGGCTGGAACTGTGTAGTGGAAAAGCGCCAAATGTGTTCCCTGTGTCTGTGTTTGGCGGCTCTTACTGCGTGTCGGAGAGTGTTAGCCGGGGCCTCATCAGCGGCTGGAGGTCCGTGAGATACTACGAGCAATGAGACACTGGAAGCACGGAGTTGGCATAGACCACTGTTTTTCTTTTATTTTCTTTCTTTTTCAATAAATATTTCAAAATACTAGGTGCATGGTACAAAAGTGCAGTGGAGGAAGTAGGAGCTCAGTCCTCTCCAGCAGTTGTTTCCCAATGATAACTTGAGGCGCCTTAAATATGTTCCCAACTAACTGGGTAAGACCCAACCCAACCCCACAGGTACATCCATTAACATAAGCTTGGCCTAAACCATGTTAATGTCCTCCAAACAAATAAACCGAACCATAAACCATATTTACAACCCAAAACGATTCACAAACTCTAAAACCCAAACACCTATACTTCTTTAAAACCTATAAACCATAAACCACTGTTTCACTTCTCCCCTCTCCATTCCCCTGCCTTGGTCTGGCCCGGAACCTTTTTAATGTTGGCTGTTCCCCCGCGGACTCTTTTGGCCAGACACCTGGACACAAGGAACAGCGCGGTGAGTAAAACCAATGCACAACACCCAACAACTTTTAAAACACACTCCACCCCAACACTTCTCCCCAACCACACAATTATACACATCTATTGCACATTTTGTTCTAATTGTTTGTTCTCTCCATGAACTGGCAGCCATCCTCCAAAGCGCAGGTCCACAGGTGAAACTATAAAACAATCAATAAATTATTTCTTAAACCAATCGTGTGCAATGTCCTTATTTATGTGCAACTTGGCGTTTGTTTAAAGTGCTGTGTGCTATAAAAAGTTTCTGTAACGAACTGTCTGTTCGTTACAGAGAGCATAGCACGATGCTTTGTACTCGCTCATGTTTCCCGACAGAAGACCGCCGTTGTAAGCAGCAGTGCGTTTGTTTATTGCTGCACGGATTGATCTGTCCACCCACGGTTTCTGATTGGAGAATGACCTTACAGTTATTGTGTCCGTAGCTTGTTCGGCTAGCGTGTTTACAAAGCTTAGCGCTACATCCGTGAACTTCGCTGGCGTCCAATGAGCTTGCGAAACATGACCCAGTCCACGTCATCAAGAGCCGCCTGTAACGTTGCTTCTGATTGGGCGGACCAACGCGTCACCACCCTCTGCACCGGAGGTTCTTGAGCGAGCCGTTGTTTATATTCGTGTGAGGAAAATGGCGGCATGGTCCGATTTGCGAAAGCCGGTAGTGGCGAGCTTTGTAGGCATTCTTAAACTGAGTGTAGCAATGATCCAGTGTATTCGGTCCTCTGGTTGGACAGGATACATGTTGATGAAAAGTAGGCATGACTTGCCTGAGTTTGGCTTTGTTAAAGTCCCCAGCGATGATAGTAGCAGCGTCGGGATGTTTGTTGATGTTGCCGCTGAGCGCATCGTGAAGCTCAGACAAAGCCAAGCCAGTGTCTACTTGTGGAGGATGTAAACAGCAGTTATAATGATCTATGAGAACTCCCGAGGCAGATAGAATGGGCGGCAAATAATGGATAAATGTTCCAGATGAGGCGAGCAGGAGCGCGACAGAGTGGAGATATTCCTGGGGTCACACCATTTCTTGTTAATCATGAAACAAACTCCCCACCCTTGGATTTGCGGCCTCGGCTGTCCTGTCCATCCGTAAAACAGAGAAGTTTTCCGACGGCGTTACAGCAGCGTCCGGGACCAAGGGCGAGAGCCACGTTTCAGACAAACAAAGGATGTTACAGTCCCTAATGTCCCGTTGGAAGTTTATCCTGGCTCTAAGATCGTCCATCTTATTCTCCAGAGACTGGACATTGGCGAGCAAAATGCTCGGTAGAGGAGGGCTGTGTGCTCTTTTCCTCAGTCTGTTGCGAATCCCAGCACGTTTCCCGGTGTTTCTTGTTCCGTCGCCTCGGGTGGCTATTCAGGTAGCCATTGTTCATCTCGGCGTTCCGGAGAATCTCAGGTGGCCACAGTGGGTTGGAGGATAAAGTGTCATGAAACAGGTCAGTGAAGCGATGTCCAATGTCCAAAAGTATTTCCTTATCGTATGTGATCAGTGCCGAGGTAATGTGTGTAAAAAGAAAAAGCAAAAGTAGGTAAAAAAGTAAATAAGAACACAAGGGTATCAAATGCTAATTTAAAAAAATAAGTCTTAAGTCTACCTTTAAACATGTCGTAGCCCTGTGCTTCCCTAAGATCAGGAGGCAGAGAATTCCAAAGGACAGGAGCATAGGAAGAAAAGGCCCTGTCACCCATAGATCGTAGCGTGTTTGAGGAACAGCCAACAAGTTGGATTGTGAAGATTCAAGATTCAAAGTGTTTATTGTCATATGTACAGACAGAAAGCATGTTTCCCTGTACAATGAAATTCTTACTTTGCCATCCACAGTAAAAAGTCACACAAGTAAGTCACACAAGTAAGTTAAAAATAAAAATAAGATAAGTATATAAGTAATAAAAGAGCAGCAAATATATAAAAAAAATATAAAAAATATAAAAAATATAACAGGGCAAAAGAGTAAAGTAGTAAAGTGATAAAGTGATAAAGTGAGGTAGTGCAGTTGTGATGGTGTAAAGTGAGGTAGTGCAGTAAGTCAACAATTGTTCATGTAATGTGATTGTGATTGTAGAATCCTATCTGCTGTTTAAGAGTCTTATGGCAGAGGGAAAGAATGAGTTCTTCATTCTGGAAGTCCTGCATTTCACACTTCTGTACCTCCGTCCTGAGGGTAGAAGTGTGAACAGACCATGTTGGGGGTGGGAGGGGTCTTTGAGGATGGAAGCAGCTCTTCTGTGGACTCTGCGGTGGTAGATGCTCTGCAGTGAGGGCAGTGGAGTCCTGGTGATCTTCTGCACAGTCTTCACCACTCTCTGCAGGCGTTTGCGGTCCATGACAGAAGTGCTGCCGTACCACACAGTGATGCAGCTGGTCAGGACACTCTCAATGAAGTTGCTGAGGATCTTGGGCGACATGCCAAACTTCCTCAGCCTCCTCAGAAAATACAGCCGCTGTTGAGCCTTCTTGACCAGCTGCGTGATGTGAGGTGTCCAAGTGAGGTCCTCATTGATGTGGACACCCAAGTATTTGAAGTTGCTCACCCTCTCCACTTCAAGCTCCCGGATGAACAGTGGCTGAGGCGTTCTCCTCTCCCTCCTCATGTCCACTATCATCTCCTTTGTCTTGTCCGTGTTGAGGGTGAGGTTGTTGTCTTCACACCATGACACCAGACTGGCCACCTCCCTCCTGTAAGCTACCTCGTCACCGCCAGCGATGCGTCCTATCACTGCGGTGTCGTCGGCAAACTTCAGGATGATGTTGTCCTTGTGAGGCGACACAGTCGTAGGTGTACAGGGTGTAAAGGATGGGGCTGAGTACACATCCCTGTGGAGTGCCAATGTTTGTGATGGTGCTGGCTGAAGTCCTATTTCCAATCCTGACAGACTGAGGCCTGCCAGTCAGGAAATCTAGGAGCCAGTCACAGAGGGTGGGGTGCAAACCAAGTGTGGACAATTTGTGGGTGAGTTTGTGTGGGATGACCGTGTTGAAGGCGGAGCTGTAATCTATGAAAAGTATCCGTAGGTATGAGTCTTTGTTCTCCAGATGTGAGAGGGAATAGTGGACGGCAGTAGCGATTGCATCCGAGGTAGACCTGTTGGGCCGGTAGGCATACTGCAGGGGGTCAATGGTGTCCGGTATGCTGCTCTGAATGTGGGCCAGCACCACAGATGATAACTGTGATACAAATGACCCATTTGATATCACAAGATCCAGGGTATGGCCTTTACAATGAGTTGGGCCTGTTACCAACTGTGAGAAGTTAAGACAGTCAAGAAGCAATAAAAATTCCTTGGCAGCCGCAGAGTCACTTCGGTCCACATGTATATTAAAGTCCCCCACAATAAGAATTCTATGGAACTTCAAGCTCAACATAGACAGAAACTCAGCAAAATCTGATGTAAAAGCTTCATGTGATGTCTTTGGTGGTTTATAGACTGTTGCAATGATGGTAGATGTAGGAGCAGAAATACTCAGAACTAGGCATTCAAATGATGAGAACTGGGAGACAGATACAGGGCTTATCTTGAATTGCAGGTTGTAGACCACAATAATGCCTCCACCTCTGCCAGACAACCTCGGAAGATCTAAGATTCCAAAACCAGCAGGAGTGATCTGATTAAACAGAAGTCCATCATTTTCTCTATGCCATGTTTCAGTTAAAAACAGGAAGTCCAACTTTTTGTCCAGAATAAAATCCGATAAGAACAGTGCCTTGTTATTCACAGAGCGGGCATTAAATAATGCAGCATAAGCCGAGCTATGAAATGGAGTCAACAATGATTTAATCTCCACACGGGGTACTAGTATTAAATTACGTTGATCAATACCAGTGTAAAACAGGTTGTTAGTCTTACGTCGGCATGTAGAAATACAAATGCTGGGAGAAGATGAAACTGTAAAGCTTCGCCTCAAACCCCGGTGAATTTACCGTTTAGGACGTAGCAAGCCAGCGTCACGGCAAAGATCGTAAGAGTCTTTAGCTAAACGAGATGAATTCTGTTTTAAATTCAACAGTTCGCGTGCAGTGTACCTTAAGGCCATAGTCATTAAATCCACAAACTCGGCTGGTTCTAGGCGTCGAATCCCCGTAGCACACCGTGATCTTGATGCCATAGAATCCACATACACAGACCAACGCGTTGAATTCCCTGTCGCTCGTTGCAAATTATTCCATTGCAGATGTTCCAGGTGGAGCACAGAGATAAAAACAACAGTCCAAAACAAGTAAAATGGCACCACCAATTCAATCATAGAGGCGCTGAAAATAATATTAAAACATTACTAGAATAAACAAAACGGTGAGAGGAGCGGCAGCCAAACGCGCCAGCGTACCCGACCCGGAAGTGCAAGACGCAATTCAGTTGCAAAAAAGGTCACGACAGTTGAGTGTGAGTAGTTTTTTTCAAACCGCCAAAAAGTTCTGATATTGTAAATAAAGGTGAAAAAAGAGAACATGATGCAGTGGAGGGTGAAGAAGGACAAACGAGAAACACTGAGCAGTCACCAACAGCTGTTACGGGACAAGCGGCAAAAAGGATGTGAAGAAGAGGGAGTATTGTGTTCAGTGAGAACAGGAGTTTACGTGGCTGAGGTGGGTTTTTGTGTAAGGTTATCTGTTGTACTTAAATAAAACAAATAATCTGTCCTTTGCTCATCTTGAAAATTCTTGAAACGTGAGTAAAACAAAAAGCCATTATAAGTATTATTAAAGTATGAAAATTAAGGTACTGATAAACGAGGACGGAAATTTTATGACTCCGTCCGTCAAAATGACGGAGAGTGAGAAAGTCTAGCGCAACCTCTGATACATATACATAAATATATACATTATAAAATAAAATCCCCCATAAGATTACCTAACTGGTGTTGTTTTTGCACTAATTTTAGACAATGCAATTTTATTTCTATAGCACAATTCAAACAATGGGTAACTCAAAGTGCTTTATAGAAATAACAGAAAATTATTTAGAATAAGAAACATAATAATTGGCAATAATTGGCCCTCGTCGTAGCAACCTGGTGCCGAGGTTGAACCGTGTTTCTGTCAATTGGGTTTCTTTAAGAAGCCTGCCAAATGTTGGTATTGATAGCCATGTATTTCGGTTCTGGTGGCAAGTTTCAAGTCTATTGCAATAAAGCTCCGAGGCTCAAGGAGTTGTTAATGAGGAAGTTAGGCATGGAATAATAATTAAAATAGATTTTATCAAATTTGAAATTGGCACTTTTGAAAAGTTGGAATTCATAATATAACCATGTTCAAACATTGCAACCATTAATCTCTGTCCTCATTATAATACCATGAAAAAAATAACTATCAACATTCAACATTTGACCACTTGAACACAAAACATTAAATAAAATTCTTATTATAAAGTAGTCTCTGCATTTAAAGCAGAAAATTTCAGAGGTTTCTTCCACATCGTGGAAGGTCAGATCAAGGGCCTGTTCATACCATGTCTTGCTACCATGATGTGAGTCACTGAAATGGCAGCTCAGGGACCTTTACAATATTATCAACCCCCATTCAGGGTATTTTTACTGTGTTCAAATGTCAAAATGGGTCAGATGTGACCCAAACAGTATGTATGGGATTTATTGAGTAATTTAGACATAGAATGTTTTTATTTTATTACTTTTTTTCTGAACACACATTTGCACCCCGGTCCCAAAGCGTAAAAGTTTTTGTTTTTCAATGGTGCGTTGTTGCGCCCTGGTCCCAGACTTACAGAGCTGTGTTTTTCCAGAGGGGCACAGTAGCGCCCTAGTCACAAAGTTATAAGTTCAGTTTAGTTCTATTCAGCTTTTTCTATGTGCGACTTATGTAATTGTTCCTACAGACTTTTATTGATGTTTTATAGTTGTACCAGATAATATTCTTAGGAAGTAAATATTTTACATTTTCAAAAGGGGCACTTTCATGCCCTGGTCCCAGGGTTACTTAGTTGTTGCATTTTTACAGGGGTGCTGTCACATAGCAATTTTATTTTGAAACTCCATATGAAAACTTGGGCTCATTCGGGCTAACACCCGAGGAGGAGTTTGTTAAAATGCGAAGAGTGGACTTCCGGTTCCGCTAGCGAGAAGATGGCTGCTTAATTCGCTATCTCCCGACGGTGTCTTAAAATATACCCCATAAAATACTATTTTTGCTAATACCTGGGAATTTTTGTCAAGATGGAAAAGGGGGTTTCTACCAGAAGTAGGAAAACCGCAAATTTGGTTGAGGACGAGACCACTTCGAGCCACGGTGACCGAGACAACTCCCCGGAGTTAAGCCCTCAGGGCGGTGATACACCTGAGCCCAGTCTGCAACGTATCCTGGACGAACTACGTGAATTTAGAAAAGACAACAACGTGCAGCTGACGGACATTAAACAAGAAATACGGCGTGAGCGACAGACTAGATGAAGCGGAGGGTAGAATAGAGGAAACGGAGACAGTGCTACAGGCGGCATCAAGGCTAATTAAGAGGCTAACTCAGCGTCAAGCTAAATTGGAAGAGAGACTGATAGATCAGGAAGGTCGCGCATCAGGGAGAATCTGCGGATTTACGGTATACCAGAAAATAAGGAAGGGGCTGACATGGTTCATTTTCTGGATAATTTGTTTAAAAAGCGCTAGACCTTCGGAAGAACGAGACCTGGGAATTGAGCAGCACCGAGCACTGTCTCAAAAGCCTGACAGTGCACAGGGGAAGCCACGCTCCATTGTGGCAAAGTTTGGGAGCTACCGCACAAAAGAGGAGGTTCTCCGGAAAACATGGCAGAAAAGAGAAGTATTCTGTGACGATATCGTTTTTGTTGACCATGACTTTCCAGTTGAAGTGCTTAAAAAGCGGGCAGTGCGCAGGTGCCAAAAAATACTGAAAAATGAACGTATCAGATTTCAAACCCGTATCCAGCGAAGATGCGGGTATTCTATGAAGATGGCACTCGTATCTACCAGGATGCAGCAGAAGCGAGAGATATGGCAGCTCGCGGCTCCCTGTTACCGTTGTTCCGTCCAGCGGCCCCAGATCGTGAGGAGATTCAACAATTGTCTTCGTGGCAGGCGGCGAAGCGTCAACAAGTGCGGAGCGGCGTCCAAGAGCTCGGTGCAACAGTGGACAATACACAGGAAAGCCACCCGCGATTCAAGGAAAAGCTCCAGAGATTCAGAAGATCACAAACAACGGAGGACTGATGCTTTAAGGTCACCCTATAAAGTTGGTTTCTTGGCTTCTAATGGCTTCAGAGGTAATTTAATTAAAGGGTTCCTACTTCCCTCTTTTAGTTAATATAAGGAAGGGTCGGGACAAATTTTGAATATGCTTATGTTTTGTTCGGCACAAAATCTCGCTAGTGAGTGGACAACATATAGGGCCCCATCTCCGCGACGAGGTGGGAAATTTCCTATTTGGACCTAGACCACCCAGGTCCTTGCAGGGCTCTCTTGATACGAGCCTCAACCTTGGAAACCTGTGTTTTATTTTGTTTTCATTATGATTACGTTGTTATTGTTTACTTTGATCGTTATTTGTTTAATACATGTTCTACGGGAGAGATTTTGTTTGTACATAACCTTTATAAAACTGGACATGGGATATATGGAGGAGGTATTATATACAGTCACCGGATAAAAAAATATGAATATACAGGATGTTAAGATAGTATCACTTAATGTGAAGGGCATTTCAGACCCAGTTAAGAGAAGTAAAATTTTATCAAAAATGAAACGAGAAAATGCCCAGATTGTCCTCTTACAAGAGACACATCTGTCTGAAACTGAACATGAAAAAATGAGAAAAATGGGATATACAAGGGCTTATTATTCTTCCTATAAATCTGGTCGAAGAAGAGGGGTAATAATATTAATCTCACAAAAAATACCTTTTGAGTACATATCAGAAGTCTCTGATAAGGAAGGGAGATATATAATGGTTTCTGGAAAGATAAATAATGCAATAATCACAATATGTAATGTTTATGTTCCCCCTGGAAGCAGTTTTGGTCTGTATAGGAGCATGTTCGATTTAATGGTGAAAGCAACAGGACTTGTAATCTGCGGGGGTGACTGGAATCTTCGCCTTAACCCTGAATTAGATGCATCTAAAAAGGTACCTACTACCTCACTATATAAGAAAGTTAACAATCTCATGGGGGAATTGGGCATATTAGATCTTTGGCGAGACTTCTATCCACAAAGACGTGACTACACTTTTTATTCATTCCCTCATAACACATATTCTAGAATAGATTATTTTTTTGTATTTAAAAGAGATCGCTCCAAAATAAGTTTTTGTGATATTGGCTCTACAGACCTGTCAGATCATGCATCTGTTTCTTGTGGGGTCCATATCAGTGATAACCCACGTAAAACATTGTGGAGACTGAACACAAGTGTTTTAAACAGTCCTTCATTCGTGGCTCAGATGAGAAAGGAAATAAAACAGTTTCTGGAGGAAAACGATAAGGGAGAGGTTGATGCAGTAATAGTGTGGGATGCCTTAAAAGCAGTTATCATGGAAAATTATATCTTGGTGTGCTTACAATAAAAAAAATAAACAACTAAAACTTATAGATCTTAACAAAGAATTAAAAAACCTGGAAGTGCAACATAAAAGGACACCAACCTCTAATTTGCTGACCAAAATTAAGAAAATCAGAAATGAAATTGACTTAATATATACCCAAGAAATAGAAAAAAAGATGATCTTTACTAAACAAAAATACTACGAATCTGGACCTAGATCAGCTAAAATTCTCGCTAGGAGGTTACAAAAACAAAGAGCAGATAATACCATATACAAGATAAAGCACCCAGCTTCCAATATTTTACAGTATAAACAAGAAGAGCTACAAAATACATTTGAGAAATACTACAAAAGTCTCTACTCACAACCACCATTAGAGAATGAACAACAAATTAAAGCCTTTTTAAAATCACTTAATTTACCAACTGTCTCAGAAGAACATAATACAATTTTAACTGCTGCAATAACTGAAATTGAATTAAATGGTGCCATCTCCAGGTTAAAGGCAAATAAGTCACCGGGCCCAGATGGCTTTCCGTCGGATTGGTATAAAGCATTTCGAAATGAGCTGATACCCAGTCTTCTAGGGGCCTGCAATACAGTTCTTAAAGATTCAAAGATGCCGCCCACCTGGAGGGAAGCAGTAATCTCTGTCATTCCTAAAGAGGGAAAGGATCTTTCAGACTGTGGATCATACAGACCTATTTCGGTGCTAAATGTCGATTATAAGTTATTTACGGCTATTCTTGCTAAAAGATTAGAGAAAATATTACCCCAGCTCATACATACTGATCAAGCCGGTTTTATCTTACAAAGACAGACGCATGACAATATTAAACGCTCATTGCATATTATGAATCATATAGAACAGAATAAATTAACAGCCCTATTGGTAAGCCTCGATGCAGAAAAAGCCTTCGACTCGGTCTGCTGGGCTTTCTTACACAAAGTTCTTGAACGATTTGGCTTTCATTCAAATTTTTGAATGTCATACGGTCACTCTATGATAAACCATCAGCTCGAATAAAAATTAATGGCAATCTTTCAGACACTATAACATTACACCGAGGGTCGCGACAAGGGTGCCCCATCTCCCCTTTACTCTTCGCTCTCTATATCGAACCCCTTGCACAATGGTTGAGACAAACAGAAGGTATTAGGGGAGTTAGTATAGAAGGGGAGGATCATAAAGTAGCTTTGTATGCAGATGATATTTTGATATATTTAAGTGACCCTTCTAATACATTTCCTGATTTAATGAACCTTTTACAAAAATTTGGTAGTTATTCTGGTTATAAATTGAATGTACAAAAGACTCAACTGTTGGCTTTTAATTACTCCCCTCCGACATGTCTTACTGACAATTTTCAGCTAGGTTGGGATAATTGTTCATTGAAATATTTAGGTATACACCTACCAAATAATGTTTCACAGCTTGCAGAGATGAACTATGGTCCACTCTTGATAAAAATTAGAGAAGATATCAAGAGATGGAACTCGGTTTCCTTTCTCAGTCTGAGCCATAGATTGATTGTGTGAAAATGAATATCCTTCCACGATATCTTTTTTTATTTCAAGCCCTTCCTATAGAAATTTCCTTAAAAGAATTTTCAGAAATAGATAAAATCATTTCTAGGTTTATTTGGCAAGGGAAGAAGCCTAGGGTTAAATTTAAAACATTGCAGCTCTTGAAGGAAGAGGGGAATGGGGTTACCTTATTTTAAAGGATATTACTACGCTGCCCAAATTAGGCCTTTTATCAACCTATGTTCTCCAAATTTTCAAGCCAGGTGGAAGGATATTGAACTCTCAATCATGAAGGACCCTCCAATTCAAGCACTACTGGCCTGTACGAACCTAGACAAGCTTATAAAAGATACTCAGAACCCGTGGATCAAAACTCAATTAAAAATTTGGAATAAAGTAAAAAGAGAGTATCACTTAAATGATAAAATACAGATAATCCAATGGTGTGCTTTTGACCCTGGTTTCAGGCCAAATTTGACAGATAATCGTTTTAAATCATGGATTTCTAAAGGTATAACAACTTTCTATACACTTACAGAAAATGGGAAATTAAGGGATTTTGGATCTGAAAAAGGAATACCATCTTGAAAACTCTGATTTTTCCGATACCTGCAAATACGCAACTATTTTGAACACAGTATCAAACCTAAATCAGATCTTAATGATCCAATATTAAAAACAATTTTGGTTGCATACAAAAATGTTTCTGTTAAAGGGGTTATTTCTAAGTTTTACAAAGGTATCTTGGGGAAAAATACTCATTCCACAGATTACATAAAAGAAAAATGGGAGAAGGAAAGTAATGTGTCAATATCTAGAGATGATTGGTTAAATATGTGTGAGTTTCAATGGAGATGTACAAACTCTCATATATCGTGAATTTAATTGGAAATGTCTTGTTCGTTTTTTTATAACACCGAAACAAAAAGCACATTTTGACCCTGGTAATAGTAAATGCTGGAGGATGTGTGGCGTCAGGGAGGCTGGTCACTGGCATGTGTTTTGGGATTGCCCAAAGATTTAACCATTCTGGGCAGAATTTCACAAGATCTTAAATACTATTCTCAACAGTAGGATACCTTTAGAATTTTCCTCTCTCTTTTTGGGGAACTGTGAGTTTTTGACCAGAACTGCTGATAAGTATTTATACGCCATTCTTACTTCTGCCTGCAAAAAAGCATTTACAAGACGCTGGCTGCTTCGATCCTCCCACGGTCTCAGAATGGATAGATATTGTAAATGACATATATGTAATGGAAGCAATTACATTTTCCATTCGTTTAAAGAAAAGTACATTTGTTAGCTGGTGGTGTAAATGGGTCAAATATGTAAAGCCTTTAAGATTGGACTTTGTCGAGGTGCTGAATTAATGATCCTGTGCTTTATACTATATTGTATTTATCTTTTTATGTCCCAAACAATGTAGTAAATTTTACATTTTGTAATGCACAAGTTTTATTTTATTTTTACTTTTTATTTATTTTTTAAAATTTATTTTATTTATTTTTTTTTACTTTTCTCTCTCCAGTGTTGTAAATGTTCTGTTTAAAAAAAAAAAAAAAACAGCAAATTGACAGCTATTGTTACTACTTGTGTACTGTAACTCAATTTTCACGTTTGAAAATAAAGAATTTAAAAAAAAAAAAAAAAATGCGAAGAGTGCAATTTCGGCCGAAGTCTTATTTTGAAATTTCAATCCAAGATGGCTGACTTCCAGTTTTATTATGAGTGGGGCCATAATAATATTTTTGGTTAGATAGGATGTGGCGAATCACTGTCCCGAATTTTATTCAATTCTAGGGATGCACGATATTGGATTTTGGCGATATTGATTTATGCCGATATTTTCAAAATAATTTTGGCGATGCGATACCGATATATATATACAAATTACAGTCAGAAAAATAGCGCCGGCTAGGCATAGCATACTGCGGCTCTAGGTGCATCATTAGCCTCCTGAAGGCAACATCTTCCACCACGCTAAGCGGGTGGTTATCAAAACAATAAATTCAATTATTTTGTCGTTAAGATCTTTTACCTTTGGGTGGTCGCTGCTGTATTTTCTAGCTTTGTCAAATGACTGAAGTAGAGGCTGCTGATGGGTTTTTGCCGGCATTTTTTTCTTACTTTTTAAAAAGTCTTGGTGCTGCTCAGGATGACGGCTCTTAAGATGTGTAATTGTTAGAACTTTGCAGTATGTTAGAACTTTGCAGTAAGTAAAAGTTGTCAAATTTTATATGACCAAAAAAGGCCAACAAGCCTTTGCTAAGAAAGGGTCATTAATATTGTATGTGTGTAATTAACTGTCATGTAGCTGCACTCAGCCAGACATGTCAAGCCCAAGTGTTTATCTTAACTCACAGTTCCTGTGTTTAGGCTAGGTGCAGAGAGATAACTCTTAAATGTACTGGTTTTGTAACTAACTGCCAAACTCCGCCCTGCGTGGTTGGGGCGAGGCAGACTGTGTTTATGTTTCAATAAAACAGGGAGAATTCAAGTGGCCAGTTGGAGATTCTGTAGACTGAGCACTACAGAGGTGGAACGAGCAGTCAATGCCCCACATGCTGATTCTCCCCATGCATGTAAAAACTTAAGTTGAGTCTGACCAATTATTTAATTCACAAACTGGTTGAAGGTTGTCTCAGAAATCTGATTGTCTCTACACTGTTTTGTGTATTGATTCCTTGACAGTAATCATATTTGTAGTGTTGAAAGACTGTTGTTTTACGCCTCCTCGCATCACTTGTGCTTTACAAATATTGCAAATAGCAACTTTGTTATCTGTTTGACAGATCTCGAAATGCCTCCACACAGCTGACATGTTGTAAGTTTAAGTTTTTGGCGCTCAAGCTACGTTCATGGTCGACGCGCGCGCACATGAAACACGCCCCCCTATCGGTTTGGCTCATCGGCAGAAATATTCATATCGGCCGATGCCGATATTTGTCATTTTAAGCTTTTATCGGCCGATACCGATGTTGTGCCGATATTATCGTGCATCCCTATTAAATTCTGCCACGGTGAGGGTGCCAACAGTCCCGGCGGGCCAAAAAGCGCTCCTCTAGGTGATGCTATGGCGCTACCTTTTATTACACTATTGTAAGTTCACTATCAAAAATACATTTTTACCAGGACTGATGTTTGTGCCGAATTTTGTGAGCCTATGCTCACGTTACGGGTCCCAAAATTAAGATCACAGTTGCAAAGTGATTAATAGTAATATTTCAATAATGCATTTTTGCATTGCAACGCATATCGTCAGGCTACATTACATTATAAAAGACGAAGAGTGCAGATTAAAAAAAATATACTTTAAGTTGTAATGTAGGTGGAGCTAAAGAGGCAGTTTTTTTATCCTCCCCTTGAACATTGTTAAAGTTGAGGCTTGTTTTACTTTAACTGGAAGGCTGTTCCAGGTTTTGCTGCATGAAACTTAAATGCTGCTTCACCCTGTTTAGTTCTAACTCTGGGCAGGAGCAGAAGGCCTGTCCCAGCTGTTCTCAGAGTCCGAGAAGGTTCATAAGCAACTAGCATGTCAGAAACATTTTCTGGTGCTAAACCAGTAAGTGACTTGTAAACCAGCAGTGCCGTTTTAAAGTCTATTCTCAGAGCAACAGGAAGCCAGTGCAGATATTTTTGGGTTTTGGTTAGAACATGAGCAGCAGCGTTCTGAATAAGCTGCATCTGTCTAAACCCTCGTTTTGAAAGACCAGTGAGCAGGCCGTTACATTAATCTAACCTGCTGGTGATAAAGGCATGGATAGGTTTCTCTAAGGGCCTACTCACACTAGCCAATTTGAACCGTGCCCGAGCGCGTTTGACCACCATAGCGCGGTTCGTTTGACTAGTGTGAGTGCCGTGCCGAGCGCGGCTCGATTAACCGCCCCTGGCCCGCTTGGAAGAGGTGGGCCAGAGCACGGTTAGTTGGGCTCGGAGCGCGGTTCGCATGTAGTGTGGCGCCAACCGTGCTGGAGCATGGAACAAGGCGGCGTGGCGTCACGGTTTGCGACGCTCCAAAACAACTTGAATCTGTACTTGAGTGGATTATTTATAGCTGTGCTGACATTTACACTAGTCTGGTGTGGAAAACTCAAGTCTACACTCTCTTTTGATTCTGGCAATACTAGTGTTTTTCACGACAGGGAAATGTCACTCTTTGGATTCTTAATGTACATACCTGTTATTTTCTCTAAATGCTAGTCTGCAGACCGTTCATTTTATGCATGTTGCAATGTGGTAATGCACTTAGACTTGATTTAGGCTTTACCTAAGTTGTAAATTTAACTTTTGCTTCCAAAGTGTAAATCATCTGTGCCTGTTCTCCTTGGTTTAAAAGTGTACTTTAATGACAACATATTACATCTTTATCATTGGGCTACAGTAAAGTCATTACAATACATTCATTCCCTTGGCATGTTAAAAGAATTGACAAAGTTGACAATTCAGTTCATGATTATTCTTTGCTATTATGTGTTGGAGAAAAGTGAAGTGAAAATGTAAATGAAAAATGTATTTTAATCATAACATTTCATCATGTAACACCCAGTCTTGCAGTGTCTATGCACCAGGGCAGGTTTCTCTCAGGCATATGGGACTGAGGTCTTGTCCAAACAAACTCATGAATCTAACGTCTTCTGTGCGGGTATTTGAAGCCAGGATGAGGCTGTTGTTGTTGTTAATACTCTTATTTGCTTTCAGAAGTTGTTTAATATACCGTAGCATATATTTACTATGCACTTTAACCTAACACTACCTCAAACCTCTACACTTTATAATTCGACCTCGAACCTCTACAATATATACCACACACTTCCATAAATTATACACCACACACACAAGGTAGCCTATTTTGTTTCACCACTGCACATGGTTGTGTTATGTGAAATACTGTTTTTTTTTTTTTTTAATGAGAAGTGCTGACCAATCCCAAATAAATGGGAGATGGTTCTGAACTCTACATTTGTGGCCAGTCTCCATATGCATATTGCAACACGTTGGTCCAAGGGCACTGGTTTTCTGAATGAAGTGGTCTGTCTTTGAAGGGCTGCAGGCTGTTGCACAACTGCAAGAATGATGTCCTTCTCATTCTGAAATTAGCCTTCCACTCACAGTCTGTCCAGCTGCTGAGAACATGCTGCCACCACACAGCAGATCTCTGCCGAATCCATATGGTCCTGCAGCAGAATGGAAAAATATTGTTAACTGTATATAGTTTATGCATACACAATTACCTTACAGCACTTTGAAGTGAAATTAAATAAACAACAAACTACTACTCCAGTGCATACATAACAGTTATGTGTCCCGTTGAATACGGGTGTCTTAATACAAGAATGTAGCTAATATTAACCAGCAAATTATATTAAGTTACATGATTATTACCTTTAGAACGCTACTGTCGTAATTACAAAAAAAACATTATACACATATTGTATTTCAAATTTCACAATACACTTTTCAATTGTATTCAATGACATTTCAGTATATTAATTCTTACCATGTCGATGTACGGAACTGTAGTCCGTAATCAAAGCTGCTAAGTCCTTGCTGCACTTCAGCTGGTACCTTGCAAACCTCCTCATACGAGCAGCACGATTACGTGAAAATTTTTGCGCCACTAAGGCGACAAATCTGTTTAACAACAGGCTGTGAGAGGGCTGTGGACCACTGTGTACCAAAGCGACACAAAATTATCCACAAATAAAACAGAGCGATGGACTCCGTTGTGTTCAGAGAGCGCCGCTCTTCCTGTTTATCCCGAAACCGTCGCACCATAATGACGTAAGCGTGCTCCGGCACGAATGCTGAAACCCTATGTGAGTGCAGGCCAGAGGGGGAGTGGGGAACAATCGTCCTCGGGCCCGGTTCATGGCAACCGTGCCTAGTGTGAGTACGCCCTTAGTCTGGTTGAGACATTATCACTTTAACTCTGGAAATGTTTTTAAAGGTGATAAAATGCTGATGATGTAATTGACTTAATGTGACTGTGGGAATTCAAGTCTGAGTCCATGATGACCCCTAGATTTCTAAACTGGTTTTTAGATTTTAGAGAAAGAGACTCGAGGAGACTGCTAACTCTCTTTGTTCTATGGCCCAAAGATGATTAGTTTAGTTTTGTTTCTGTTCAGTTGTAGAAAATTATATTGCATCCACCCATCAATTAGTTCGATGCAGTGACACAGTAAATGGACTGGTCCATTTGCAGCTGCTGTGAGTGAAATGTAAAATTATAGCAGTACAATGTGACTAACCAGACATAATCCAGTTTTTTTTAATATTACTGCTAAATGGCAAACAAGTTAACCAGTAGGTGCAGTAGATTCTCAGAAAACAAACAAGTGTCTGCTGTTGAACTGTATAAACTCAAAACGTTTTTGTTTCTAGGATTTAGGAATAGGATTTATTATTTTGAACAATACTGTAAATCTGAGCATCATTTCCCAAAGGGAGCATATAAAGATTGAATAATATGGGTCCCAAGATAGACCCATTTGGTCCGATACACAGTTACTAACCGAAACAAAGTACATTCTCTCAATGATTGGACTGAAACCATTTAAGGGCAGTTGCAGCAAAAACCTGACATTGAACACTAAGTTTCAAGTCTGTTTGGGCAGGACCTGACATTATCTCTTTGAACAGGTCGTCACGTTGCCAAAACAAGTTAAAGTAATTAATGAAGTTAACTCCTCCTCCGTCTCACAGGCCTTAGACAGCCATGTATTTAATGTAAGCAGCCGACTGAATTTATTGATCCGCCTGTCAATGTTTGGGAGTGGTGCACTAAGAAAAGATTGCACTTCCAAGTTCTTAAGTTTATCTAAAAACCTGGAGAAATCCTTTTTTTAAACTTCTGATTCCCCCTTCCTGGTGTCAACTCTACCCACGTGTAACATCAGCTGTTTAATCCCTGTGTTTGGACATGACTTGGGGGAGGAGTGCTGTTATTTAAGTTACCGTAGCATTGGATAGCTGCATGTAACAAATCTGTTGTTTATTGTCTTCAAGCAGCAGGATCTCTCTGTCCTTCACTTTTGGCATAGATTCTCCGTCTCCGTTTGCCTGATGCTTTTCACAAAATGATGTCTCCTGTTTTCCAGAGAATAGGTAACATTTACTCCCTAATTTTTCAATTAATCACTCGGTGGTTGAAATCTGTTTTTTAGCTGGATGTTCGGTAATGTTACATATGCTCCTGTGAAGCCAGCATTTTTTTTTTCTAATCTGGTGCTGCTTTTGCTGGCACTAAGCATAATTTTGTTTAAATCCCATTTTGGGAATGACACTGTATCATCCAAATTTTAATTCACTAGTCTTCAGATTCCAAAGCAAATATCTTTGCTTGTAGCATACTAATTTAATTTTGGTAGAAAGAATTGGCAGGTGTTCTTACCCCAAACAGGATACAAACATACCAAGGCTCCAGTCGCAAAGGCACCAACGTTATAGAAATGAATAAAAAGAAAACTACCGTTGCCAAAACGGTCATTCCACTTCTGGTGAGTAGCAGTAGACCCTTTCAGAACAATGTAATGTAGCATTTCAAAATAAAACCCTCTATAAAATTGGTGGCATTATAGAATTTGAGAGAACTTTCATTTTAAAATGCTACACTAACTTGTCCTGAAATTACCTGGAGGGTACCATGAGGTCCTCTGCTACTCACCAGAAGTGGATTGACCCTTTAGCAACTGTTTTTTATATATATATATCATTATATAAACTTGGATTTCAAACTACAAATTTTTAGGTAACTTTCATTTTGTAATGCTACATTATACTTAATTTGTGTTAATTGATGAGGGTTGGAAGTAACAAAAACTGTTGTAATGTTGCAACAAAGTAAATGTATGAAAACTGAAATACACTCGAGTTTTTGTGAATTAAAAATCTTTCTGATACAAACTGAATATTAACGAATAAAATTGGGTTAACAGATGCAGTCATTGAGAGAGATGAAAGATGAGATGTTTTAAAACTGACATTTCTCAGTTCACAAGGACATCTAGGCACTGGTTCTATGCATTTACCGTAATGATAGGAACACTCCAAAATCAAGATGGGGCAGGCTTGGCTGGTGTTTTGCTAAAGATGGATGGCTTGACTGCCCTCTATTGAGGAACATGGCAAACGTGTCTTGTCTCTCGTGCTTTCCTCAGAGGACCTGGGCCAACGATTTTAAGTTGAAGAGGTATGTCCTCTCCCCAGAAGGGTAACGCTGGCACTGCTAACGATACCTCATGTATGACAGCATGTGCTGGTCATTTCAACTTGTCTCTCCGCCCAATGGGTCCTTGCATGGGTAACCTGCCCACTGGGTAACCTGCTTACCTCAGTGTGTAGACCGAGAGCGCAACAGTGACTGGGACGAGTTGGGCTTGTGTTCGTTTGTTCTAGATTTCTCTTTTTCCAATTACACTGTGGAGCCTGTCCCATCTACTTCTGGTGTGAAGCCGGTACAGCCTGAATGATCTCCAGTCGCAAGACTAACGCTTAGAGACAGACACTGACTCTCACATTCCTTCACTTGTACCGGGCATGTGTGTGCACGGAGGGACAATATGCCCACAGTGCACTGCTTTCTATACAATTTAATTTGCTTATTTTGACACAGTTTACATCACATTCAAAACAAACAGCACACAGGTCTGGACCAACAGTGTACCTTTTGCTCACCTTAACCTATATTGACATAGCTGCTACTGTTTTTAGGTGTTGGAAATTAAGCATATTTGGTCTAGTACACATACAGTTTTGAGTTATTACATATAAATGTGACAACACTTAAATTCCCTTTTATAATAATATTTGTTCTGGTGCTGCAAATGCTTTATTTATGGTTATGTTGGAAAGACCCTGTTCTGAGGTGTATCCAGGCGAATCATAAAAACAGGAAACTATGAACCTAGTTTTATTTAATAAGCTAGTTCATAAATAAACACACATAAAGACTCTTCTCAATAGTTACAAAGTGGAGAGCAACAGGGTGCTGTCTGACAACAGTAAAAGAAATGAATAGACTGACAGCTTGTTTTCACCCAGAGAAGGCACGGTTCAGCTCAGCACACCTTGGTTCCGACTGTTCTAAACTTCCCCCTTCAGTTGGGCAAGAGAGCAATATGTCACTGACAGTGGAGCTAACTCCGTTTGTAGGGTATCCATCACACCAACAAAAATTAGAAACTAAGGGAGAACCGCAACATTTTGTCACCAAGCTGCTCTTTTTGGAGTACAGCTTGGTGAGAAAAATAAATGCAGGTATTTTATTGGAACTAAATCTGTAGAATTTGTCTAAACATTTCCAAGGTGTATTGCAGTAGTACAGACAGTGTAGCCTCTGTGCTGATTACACAAGAGCTTTCTCATTATTTATTCATTAATCACAAAGCACTACTTGTGTGGTGTTAATGTGATGATAGCGTTTACTCGGCTCAATGAACCGAACCATATTAGAATGACATTTACATCTCCTCCTTCAACGCAACCTTATCGTGGTGGAGGGGTTTGAGTGCCCGAATGACCCTAGGAGCTATGTTGTCAGGGGCTATATGCCCCTGGTAGGGTCTCCCAAGGCAAACAGGTCCTAGGTGACGGGCCAGACAAAGAGCGGTTAAAAACCCTTTTTGGATAATAAAATATCAAGGACCATAACGTCGCCCGTGCAGCGCAACCCGAGGCACCAGAAGGAGGCTCACCCAAAAGGAGAGACATGGGGCCGACATCCCGTGGGCTCGCCACCTGCAGTGGAGCCATAAAAGGGTGGTGCAAAGTGGATTGGGGGGCAGTCGAAGGCCCAATCCCCGGACACAGAATCTGGCGCTAGGGACATGGAATGTCACCAAGCTGGCGGGGAAGGAGCCTGTGCTTGTGTGGGAGGTTGAGAGATACCGACTAGATAGAGATAGTCGGGCTTACCTCAACACACAGCTTGGGCTCTGGAACCCAAATCCTTGAGAGAGGCTGGACCCACTACTCTGGAGTTTCCTGCGGTGAGAGGCGGTGGGCTGGTGTGGGCTTGCTCATGGCCCCCAGCTCAGCCGCCATGTGTTGGAGTTTACCCCGGTGAACAAGAGGGTCGCTTCCCTGCGCCTTCGGGTCGGGGATAGGTCTCTCACTGTTGTTTGTGCATACGGTCCAAATGGCAGTGGAGAGTACCCGGCCTTCTTGGAGTCTCTGGGAGGGGTGCTGGAAAGTGCTCCGACCGGGGACTTGGTCGTTCTACTGGGGGACTTCAACGCTCACGTGGGCAGCGACAGTGACATCTGGAGGGGCGGAGCTGTCAACTGATCACCACCTGGTGGCGAGTTGAATCCGATGGCGGGGGAGAAAACTGGACAGACTCGGCAGACCCGAACATACTGTGAGAGTCTGTTGGGAATGTTTGGCCGAGTCCCCTGTCAGAAGGATCTTCAACTCCCACCTCTGGCGGAGCTTCGACCAGATCCCGAGGGAGGTTGGAGACATTGTCGATGCTGCCACTCAAAGCTGTAGCCGTAAAGTCTCCGGTGCCTGTCGTGGCGGCAACCCACGAACCCGGTGGTTGACACCGGAAGTAAGGGATGCCGTCAAGCTGAAGGAGGAGACCTACCGAGCCTGGTTGGCTCGTGGGACTCCTGAGGCAGGTGATAGGTACCGGCAGGCAAAGCAGACTACAACCCGGGTGGTTGTGGAGGCTAAAACTCGGGTCTGGGAGGAATTCAATGAGGCCATGAAAAAGGACTATTGGTCGGCCTCAAAGAAATTCTGGCAAACCATCCGATGCCTCAGGAGGGGAAGCAGTGCCCTGCCAACACTGTTTACAGTGGAAATGAGAATCTGCTGACTTCAACTGGGAACATTGTTGGACGGTGGAAGGAATACTTCGAGGATCTCCTCAACCCCACCGACACGTCCTCCACTGAGGAAGCAGAGTCCGAGGGCTCAGAGGTGGACTTGTCCATCACCCAAGCCGAAGTTACTGAGGTAGTTGGGAAGCTCCTTGGTGGCAAGGCACCGGGGGTGGATAAGATACGCCCCGAGTACCTCAAGTCTCTGGATGTTGTGGGGCTGTCTTGGTTGACACGCCTCAGCAACATCGCGTGGTGGTAGGGGACAGTACATCTGGACTGGACGACCGGGGTGGTGGGCCCTCTTTTTAAAGGGCTGTCCGGTCCCTGTTCAACCGGAGCAGGAGCTTGGTTCGCATTGCCGGCATTAAGTCAGACCTGTTCATTATCTTTATGGACAGGATTTCTAGGTGCAGCCAGGGGCCGGAGGGAGTCTGGTTTGGGGACCACAGGATCTCGTCTCTGCTTTTTGCAGATGATGTTGTCCTGTTGGCTCCATCAAGCCAGGACCTTCAGTGTGTGGCTGGGATGAGGATCAGCACCTCCAAGTCTGAGACCATGGTTGTCAGTCGGAAAAGGGTGGCTTGCCCACTTTCAGGTTGGTGGAGAGCTCCTGCCTCAGGTGGAGGAGTTCAAGTATCTTGGGGTCTTGTTCATGAGTGAGGGAAGGAGGGGCGTGAGATTGACAGGCGGATCGGTGCAGCTTCTGCAGTGATGCGGTCGATGTACCGGTCTGTCGTGGTGAAGAAGGAGCTGAGCTGTAAGGCAAACCCCTTGATTTACCAGTCAATCTACGTTCCTACTCTCACCTATGGTCATGAGCTTTGGGTCATGACCGAAAGAACAGGATCCCGTATACAAGCGCCAAAATGAGCTTTCTCCGCAGGGTGGCGGGCGCTCCCTTAAAGGTCACTCGGGAGGAGCTTAAAGTAGAGCTGAGGTGGCTCGGGCATCTGTTTCTCCCTAGGGAGATGTTTTGGGCATGTCCCACCGGGAGGAGACCTCGGGGATGACCTAAGACACAATGGAGAGACTATGTCTCTCGGCTGGCCTGGGAACGCCTCTGTATCTCCCAGGAAGACCTGGAGGAAGTGTCTGGCAGCAGTGGCAGACACTTCGAGCAGACGGGGGCAGCAGTCTAAGACATTTACATGCTTTTGTCTTCCATTGCCACCTGTTACCTTCTGTCAAGACTAGCAGCAAATCAGTCAGAAATGAGTTCCATGTTCTACATATGCGCAAATTCCACAAGAGGAATGCGTTATCCAGTGTTCTCCAAATGTCTTCAAAGAAAACCAGTGGGAAGGGAATAAATAAATTAAAAATTATGTAAAAGGTAGCATAAACAACATGAGAGACTCGCATACTAAAACAAGTTTGGAGGCTCTGCTTTGCAGTCACTTCACATCAGTCTGCAGTGGTGTAAAAGCAGCAATGTTGGTCTCAGCAGAGCAAGTTTAGTTTGGTAAATGCATCCTTGTTCTTTCAGATCTGTAAAATATTCTCCCTCTCCTTCCAGGTGGCTGAGCTGAACACTGAGTTATTACATGGATGGGTAGTTCAGGAAAAACCCGCTGCTCTGGGTCTGAGTTCTGCCTTAATGTTTGACCTACAAAGCCAAGGTTTGAGGATATAGACGTCCGTCAGTGTGAGCTCGTCTACTTGGACATCTGCTGCAGAATGTGCTGAAGGAATTCGTAGTAGGATGAGGCTGACTCAGAGCGATCTTCCACCAAGTGCTGGAAGAAGGTAGTTTTAGATGCAGCATCATCCCTGCTGGAAAAACACAGGAGTTAGCTCTCCAAGAAACTAATTTCCTAGCTTTCAAACTTGGCCAAGTTGTGAGGTGAATAACAAGTGAATAAACAAAAGCAACTGGAGAAAAACTTGCCAAGAATACAAAGAATACAGAAGACAGTAGATCAGGACCTTTGGGAACATGCATGGGCTCGACATCTTCAAGTTCATCAAATGTAGGCTGGAGTAAGTTAAAAGAAATACTACAGAACCATTTCTGTGTCCCTGCCACATGGTGATGTGTGACCCCCACACATCACATTGTATTTAGAGAAAATTAATGTTACAGTGTTAATATGAAGCTACAAACACTGAACTCATCACTATACACTGTTATACATTTTGTATGGACAGGGAAATGTTTTTATTCTAATATCTTTGTGGATTTGTCATGAAACAAACTAAAGGCACGTTGTGTGAGTGTCAAAACACCAGGCAAACATGGTCCCTGGCTCTGACATAAGCCTTCCTCCACCACGTCACTGCCCTAGACAAGAGCTCAGAAACAATATCCTGCCACAAGGAGAAGCAGGGGGAAACTCCCCATGCTGTTAATCATGAGCTCACTGTGTGTTGACAATAAAGACTGCTGTGTTGCTGTGTTATAAATGTGAAACCACCCCACCCTGTTTCACAATGCATTCAACACCAGGAACAAACAAACAAACAAACACACAGAAAAAAACAGTCATTTCAGTCCTCTGAACTGCTGCGCTCATCGACTACAGACACTGTAATTGGAAAAAGCAAAAGTACAGTTTCATGAGTAAATTCCCATCATGGCTTTTCCCTTTTTTTATACGAGCAAGAAGAGTAAATAAACTAAACCCGTTACATACAGCCAACCAGCCAGAAGTCTTGTCTTCTACAAATTTAGGAGTGATTATTCTATGTCCAAATATGTTTATTTAGATCATTTATAGTCCATACAACATACAAAAGCTCATTTAGTGTCTTTTTAATTTCCCCAGTGTAATTTATTAATGTTTTATACAACACCCTTCCCTAAAAATAGTTGAACCCGAGCATGTTGTGTGCAGGATTTATGTGAATAAAGACCCTCACTGGACCCTGCTGCTAAAACTAAACTAAGTGGCTTTCAACATTAACACAAATGGTTAACACTAAAGTCTAAATGAAAAAGTAAATGACTAACAGATCAGTGCGGTTACTTGCAGGTAACCGCATAATTCGGACTAAGACAACCGAATTATTGTCTTAGTCCGATGAGAATCAGAGTTTTAAACTGCATGGATACATCTCAACCCCAATTGGTCATTTAAATTTCTCTAAATCGCAGTAACACACCAGGATAACGCATTTTTTTTAATATGTTGATAACAACATCTCTGATTTATGTTTGTAAAAATACTGTAAGAATTGCTGCTGGAACAGAGAAATTTCCCCATTGTGGGACGAATAAAGGATTATCTTATCTTATCTTATTTGAGATCAACACAATATGAGCATGCTCCTGCGCTGGACAGAAATCACACACGTAAACGGAAAAACACGAAGAACTGTGTTTAGAGACACTCATTTATAGACTGACAACAAGACGTGACCTTTTAGGCCATTTTTTGTAGAAAATGAATGACAACACAAAAAAAAACTTTTTTCCACTGAGTTAGTGGTTGGGTGAAGCCATTTATTGTCAAACAACTGTGTTTACTCTTTTGAAATCACAATGACCACAGAAACTACCAAAATGACCCAGTTCAAAAGTTAACATATCCTGATGATTTTGGCCTGATAACATGCACACAAGTCAACACAAACAGGTTTGAATGGCTACTAAAAGGTAACCATCCTCACCTGTGATCTTTTTGCTTGTAATCAGTGTGCGTGTGTATAAAAGGTCAGTGAGTTTCTGGGCTCCTGACAGACCCTTGCATCTTTCATCCAGTGCTGCACTGATGTTTCTTTATTCTGAGTCATGAGAAAAGCAAAGGAATTCATAAAGGATCTGCAAGAAAAAGTTAATTGAATTGAATAAAACAGGAAAGGGATATAAAGAGAAATTGAGAATGCCAATAAGCAGTGTTAAAACTCTAATTAAGAAGTGAAAAATGATTTTTGAATGATGTTTGAAACCAAATCACGGTCAGGTAGACCAACAAAGATTTCAGCCACAACTGGTAGGAAAATTGTCTGGGGTGTTAAGAAAAACCAACAAATAACTTCAGCTGAAATACAGGACTCTCTGAAAAGAAGTGGTGTGGTTGTTTCAAGATGTACAATAAGGAGGCATTCCTTTGGCAAATGCCACAAAGCATCCCGCTTACAATACGTTAAACAGCACAGAGATAAGCCTCAACATTTTTGGAACAAAGTCATTTGGAATGATGAGACCAAAATTGAACTTTTTGCCTCATCCACAACTACCACAAAAACCTTAAATTGATGTAAAAGGTGTCAATACAGGGTATTAAGAACTGGGATAAAATATTGTGGTAGCAAATACAATTTTTATTCAGAAAAAGCTTTCAAAGTGTAACCTCTACATTGTTTTGTGCATAATTTAATAAAGCCTAGCCTACATTCTCTAAACTGTGGTGTAATAATTTTATATGGTATGTGTTTTAATTCTGTATACTTTTTTAGTTATTCATTTAGGCATGATGAGTGTTTATGTTATGTGTGTTATGGTTTATACTTATGCATGGTTTAAATCAAGTAAGGGATGTTATATTAATACATCTAGTAACATATTAATGTAAAGAGAAAACAATGTCAGAGTGTATGGTTTAAAACATGATTAAGTTTAATGTACACACACACACACACACACACACACACACACACACACAGGGAAGATCTAGATAGAGACATAGAGAAGGAGGGAGGTACTCAAGACCTGACATCAGAGTGTTAATGAGGAGGACTTCAAGAACCCAAAGAAAAAAAAAAAAAAGATGAAAGGACAAATTATTTGAAGTTGATGCAGCGTCAGATCCATGTAACTTTGCTCACATCGATCGGTCCACTTTGGTTTTGTGGACTCTAAACCAAAACTAAACCTGCTTCAGAGTAAGGTAGCCGTGTTGTACAAGTTACCATGGCGATGAAACCCACTCAAAACCAAACCACTTTCTGCAGACGAAAAACTGAGTTTGTTCAAACTAAACCTGAACTTACCTGGATCTAATCTAAACCTAAACCGGCTTCTAGCAACAGGCCTCAGCTGAAAGGCTTTAGTTGAGTGTTGCAGAGAGATGTAGCCTAGGAGTGGTCTAGTCTTACTTGAGGACGTGCATGGTGCAACTGAAGGCCCTGTTGTCCTGTAGCCAGTCCAGGAAGGCCCTCACCCTCTCCGACAGAGGAGTGTCCAGCTCAGGAATGTGAGTCTGGATTCAAGCACAGGGAGAAGAACAACATCAACACTCAGTCATGTGTGGTTCACAAATATGCATGTGCTCTGGAGTTTGGGGCATAAACAGAGCCCTTCTGAGAAAAATCTATCCTAGAAGTGCTGACAGCGACAGTTTTCTGTGTCCCTCTGGCCTACAGCAGAGATTTCTAGGTAACTTCTGTGTGTTAGAGCTACACCGACAGCTCTATTTTTACAGTGTACAGAAGTGATCTAGTTACTGTAAACTGCACCAGTGCCCAGATCACATGCACAAGCATTTCTTTCATCGTTCACTCTATGGGCTTGTGTGTTAGACTAACCATGTTGGGGGGTATCGAAGTGTAGCTGGGGACCCCCAGAACATCTCGAATGAACATCTCATTGCAGCATTTGCTGATCCACAGGTAAAGCACCTGAACAGACAGATTAACAGAGTTAGACAATTCCTCTCCCTGCCATACTTGTGCTTCTCAGGAAATGCATGAAGTCTATCAATTGTTTACACTGCCACAGTCCATGAGAAAAGCCCCGTCTCTGCTGAGCTTCTCTGCAGACAGGTGCAGCAGCTGAGGCTGGGGGACCACTGTGTCGTTCAGATGGAGTGCTCCCTGCAGACACAGCACACAAGTTAACTCATACACATGTGCAATTGTTGTTAGGATGATCCTTTCATAAGTGTTTAAGTGTCTGTTGGGATTTATCGGGTCAAAGCAGAACCTGCAGAGTCCTACCTGGTCAGACATGTTATCCAGTCTGTACAGGTCAGGGTAAACCATTCTCATGAGCTGCTGCAGCGGCTGAGTCTTGAATTCGCACATAGCAAAGAGCCGCTCATCCAGCCTCGTACTTGTGCCTGTCCGCAGTGCTTTCTGTTAACCACATTAGAAAGACATTTTACATGGACACTAAGCCTCAGGTTCACCGGGGGCCTTTAGTCAAGCAGCAGTAATGAGTAACAATGTACTGGCACTACACATGTGATGTGATGTACAGTCCGTCCACTTGAAACAACATGTTTAAAGTTTGGCACCAAGTAAAAAAAAAAAAAAAAATCCCTCTTCTGTGTAAAGAGGTCAGTAGCTGGAGGTGTATGCATACACTGTTTGTAGTAATGATACAGTAAGTGTGATCTGTGTGGCCTTTTCTAAGGTTTAAATGACTAAATGTAAATGTAAATGTTTACTCAATAATAAAATATGCCTTTTTTTTTAAACAATATCTAGGGGCAAATAGCATTTGCTTTACATTTTTTAAAGCTGCTATTTTTGGGCTAAGAGTACATTAGTTCATTGAAGGTTTGTGGCTCTTGGCTGATCCTTGTATTGTAGTTTTGCAACCAAGTGTCCAAGCACATGCCAGATTGTCCTGGTCAAAGCTAAAACAATATTAAGAACAACAATGAGAGCCCACCTGCTTGAGAAGAGCAAGGATGTAGAGGGGGAAAAGGCGCATTCCTGCGGGGACAACCAAGCCTGACTGCTGCAGGTTTGACACATTGCTCTTATAGGTGCTCACAAAGTCCACTACAGCGTTCACGAGGGCATCACGAGCATCTGTCAGACTGGATGAGACAGCGCGGTCGATGGCTGAAACCAGACCCATGTAGACGTCAGAAGCAGTAATAGCAGGCTTTGTCTGCGCCATGTACGAGGACTTACCCATGTTGGCCAACAGACAGGTGATGGCCTGCACATCGGCCCCAGCATACACCTCACTCAGCTGGTTGACCACAGGTAGACACAGAGTATGGACCCTGATTCGCCTCTTACCTACACCGCAAAAATCAATGAATGAAAAGCAAGTGTTTCAGTTGCTGAGAAGAGTGTTAATCCATAATCAAAGCTTAACTGCTGAAAAAAATAAAATAAACTATTAGCTGCAAATTTTTGTGATTATCTGACTTTAGTCATTTGAAGAAGTCAGCTGATTACTAGCAGAGAACTGGTGTATGCAGCTACTCTGGAGATATTGAGGCTGCAACACCTGTTGAGATTAGTGGCTGTCGGGCTACTGAAATAACACATGCATACCTTTACTGGAGGTGTAGAGCAGAGCAGCCTGAAAGCAGGCCAGAGAAGAATCTGCCAAAGAGTCTTCAATAGACATTTGAACAGCAAAGGCAGAGTCCGGGTTCAAATTAGCCAGGGACAGCAGGTCAGTAGAGCGCACAAAGAAGTTCCCGTGGAATGTGTGGATGGATAAACCTGGGAAAGAAATATTGCCTTGGCTTATTGAGGCGTCCGATTCAAATTTCTATTTTAAAGTGGCTTAATTCCGTCTTGATTCAGCAAATCGCACTCTCGTTTTTACACGTCTCCTGCTGCTACAGAAGCAGGTCTGTCACATTTCAGCATTTTGTTGCTCCCTTTAGATGTTTGAGGTTAAATCAGCTACACAGTATAATAAACTTAGAAACTTCATCTCCACATTGATGAGGGACTTGAACTCACCTGTGTCAAGTGTTGAGACCTGAGAGCACTCGCAGTGTATCACCCGCCAAACCCTAACAGCCGGACTCCGGTCCGAATCCGGACCTCAAAAGGATTTGATCCGGACCACAAGACATTTTTCATAAATACAAGCACATTGTGGAAAATATATTTTTGAACCGGCATTTCTAGGACACTCAGGTTACTATGGTTAGAGACATGGCAGCGGCAATCAACAACTTTAGCATAGCTTGATAAATGAGTAAGATCTAACCAGTCAAAAGGTTGAGCCTTGGGGTCTGTACATGCTGCGATGGCAAAACATTACAGACCTTCACTGACGTTATGAACGGAGAGAGGACGTTTATTTTACATCAGAAAAATACAGCTCCTAAGCTCCAAGTTAAAGTTGAATGACACCACTTTATCCTCCAGCTCGGGCTGTTATAATCACAGAATGAATCCAGGACTGAACCAGCTCTGGACAGTTATTGTGTCAGGATTAAAAAGAATCTAGCTCAGAGGACGTCTAATAATGTGGCAAGTAGGGCTGTGACGGTATGGGATTTTTTCTTACCGCGGTGATGAAGCAACAAGAATCGCGATTTGGCGGTTAACCGACCCCCCCACGCTCTATGCATTCAAGAATCACTCCGCTCCAGCTCCAGCTCTGGGTTTACCATCTCCCGCTCCTATGCATTCAAGAATCACTCCGCTCCAGCTCCAGCTCTGGGTTTAACATCTCCCGCTCCCTGCTCTACTCCTCGCACACTGATATCAGAAACACTGCTCCATCTTCGCTCCGAGGAAATTTGCGGCTAACTGCTAAAGTAGTGATCCATCTGTATCAAGCTGGTTGTTAACCGTGTGAGTTCTGAACACTGCACTATGCTTATTTAAATCTTTTCGTCTCTACACATATTAGGCTACATATTTCTCATGTCCGTAAGGCAAACCTGCTGAGTTTCAGTTTATTTGAGACGTGCTCCAGTTTATGAGCAATGAAAGCGATCGCTTCCGCGACCTCATAGTCTACTTATTTGGTTCTTATTTATTAAATACATGCAATTGGCCGAAGAAACCTTTATTAAAATTAAGAGACAATTTGTACAAAACGAAAGAAATTCTTTTTACAAAACAAAACTTAATATTAAACTAAATATAACCCCCCCCAAAAATCATGTGCGGTGATGACCTCACACCGCGGTAGGCATCTCATTATTGCGGTGATGCGGTTATCGTCACACCCCTAGTGGCAAGTTGTGCATTTGTCTGTTAACTACTAAAATCTGTTGTAAGTAACTTGACTTGATGCATATTTGACCTCATTTAAACTCGCAAACGATGCAAATAATTAGCTTGCGCCTTTTGTGTTAATTTGAATCTGACAAGCTAATTTGGGTGATTAAAACCCTGACAATGTGTGAAAAGGTTTTTGGAGTTGAGTGACAAATAAGTGTTATCCCATACTGTAAAAACACAAGAAATAAATCTTTGAATTCTGGTTTTGAACCTGTTTTAAGATGAACCTGGAGTAATTTATCAGTAAGATTTTAGTTATTGGCAACAACTAAAGCTAAAAATAGATGCTTAGTGCATTCTTCCTTGTGCCCGTTGTCCTCAGAAGAATGACAACAGGAATAGATGAATTATGATTGCACCTTTCATATTTCTTTAACAAACCATTAACTGATTGCCTTTAAAATGTTCTCACATACTTATGAAGGATCACTAAAAGGCACAATATGCAGGATTTCAGGCAGACGTTATTAAACCGGGGCCTTATCCATTCCGTCAAATTCAGTTTTATTGTGGATTTTAATTAACTCTAGTCTTTTGATTTTGTAGCATTTTCCTTTCTTCTGTGAGCTGTTTCATTTAGAAACATCCCTATTCATCTAAACAAAAGGAAAAAATACAGAGGACACTAGATTACTTACATTTATCTCCACGATGTTCAAGAGGCTGTAGGTGTGGAATAAACTAGATTTAACTTATATACAAAGTATATAAACATATTCTTTAGAATAAAAAAATTACAAAACCCTCACAGTGAGGAAAGTTAAGCAGACCTCAACCAATTTTAGTTAAAGCAACACGCATAAGCGCACACTAATCACTAGTTTATTAATCGCTCCAAAAAGGCGTGTTTTTGTGCTAACACCTTGTCATGCAAATCCCAACAATATATATACCAAATTAAAGCTTAAGGTCTCATCTTTCAGGCAATATAAACCATTTTAACACGTTACAACCACAGCGCCGACAACAAAGCCTTTTTTACAGACAAGCACAAAGATTGAGTTTGGACTTGTCCTAACTTTGAGGGCTCTCTTGGACTCGAACGGCAACAAATCCCCATTAGCTTAGTGTCTTTCTGTCCATAAAGGTCCAGGGAATAATATCCAGTAAAATAATTAGGTCCACAAGACATGTTATATCCTCCAAGGCTCAAAAACTGCAGAGAAGTATTTCCAACTTGAAAACAGCTGCAACATTTTTTGTCATTTCTATTGATAATAAAAGCCTTAAGTCCTTTCGAGACCGCGAAAAAAGCTACTAAAATGCTAACAGGAAGTGTTAGCCTTCGATTGACACCCTTTTCAGCCAATTCTGACTGGTTTTGACCGGGCTGGACCTGGATATGCGCCAATGGCCGCACAGACTGTGCGGCAACAATTACGCACCACATGAATGCTTCTAGCACGTTCGTTGTTCTCCGTATATGGTCATAGCCAATGAGCTACAGATTCCGACGATACTAAATGTGCCAGGGTTTCCTTCGGCCTGAAGCTTCTGTGCCTCGGCGTAAACACAAGTCTCCTCGATGAGAAAGCTCGTGCTCATGTTTATTGTGCTTTCACGGTCTTTTTTGAGTAAAAACTATGGCAAAACTTACAAAAATAATAAAATACTTGTTAGAGGATGTAGTAGAGGCATGTACATGTCTTTTTATTGACATTTTGGTCCAGCAGCAGTCGGAAAGAAAGCGTTTATTTCCGGGTTGAATCAAGGAAATGTTTTGAATGCGCTGGATTACTATACTCATACGTAAGTGTGTTTATATTGTGCTTTTGACTAGATTTTAGATTGGCAGACACTATAAAATGTACAATAATAAATACAGACACAATTAAAGCTGCAAGCAGCATTTAGCGGGGTTCAAGCTTTTAAGGCCTTTTAAGCACAGAGGCATTAAAAACATTATGTTTTATTTAGCAAGATTTCAATCACTGAAAGAATGGATGGAAAAGTCAATTTACAGCCAATATAGGTAATTTAGCATAGGAAACATATGGTTTTCCAAGCTTTTTAACCGTTATAGCGCCACCTATAGTCCAATCTCCATAAAGGTTTGCATGCTTCTTTAGAGACACGTGCTGCATGTGCCCACCTACTTCGTGAAGTTTTGAGTTTTCGCTCAGCCTTAATAGGCTTTTGAGCATGTTAGTGTTCATTAGTTGATGGCAGCCATGTTTTTTGAGATACGCCAATGTCCTTATAGACATACCTAGTACCTTGTGCCAAGACACTGCATACCAATTTTCAAGCCAATCAGACTAGCGGTCACGTGGTGAAAGCCCTTTTCATGTTTTTTCATGTTATAGCGCCACCAAGTGGCCAATTGTCCCGATTTTTTTATCCTGACCACAAAGTGAGCCCATACACATGTGTACCAGGTTTGGTGAAAATATCTCATTTCCTTCTTGAGTTATAACCTTTTTAGTAAAATAGGCTTTTCCTGAACATACATTTTTAAGCCCCTTATCAAAAACAAAACGAAATTTCTACTTTTTTTCAATAATTATTTATATTTAGACACCAGAGAACATTTTGAAACTGATTTGGTTCTGATCGGGCAAAAAACCTAGGACTAGTTCGCAAAAGTAGGTTTTTAACATAATCGCGAATATTTTAACTAAACACTTTGATTGACAACAGTGGTTCTAGAGACAAAGTTGTTCAACATGATGAGATCCATTAAATGATATGCATATTGTGTAGATATGTCAAACACCACGTGATTACAGAGCCATAAAAACTCGTTAGAGCGAACTAGTGGGCGATTTCTTTCAAAATTCTGACAGACCTCTAGAACCTTGAGTCAAACAGGCCCATCGAGATTCGTTTCGATCGGCCTCCGTTAACCTTGTCTAATAGGTGCTCAGATTTCATTGGTCAATGGCGGTCATGTTTTTTGAGATACGCCAATGTCCTTATAGACATACCTAGTACCTTGGGCCAAGACACTGCATACCAATTTTCAAGTCAATCAGACTAGCGGTCGCGTGGTTATAGGCCTTTTCATGTTTTTTTCATGTTATAGCGCCACCAAGTGGCCAATCGTCGCGACTTTTTTTTATCTTATCCACAAAGTGACGCCATACACATGTGTACCAAGTTTGGTGAAGATATCTCATTTCCTTCTTGAGTTATAAACTTTTTAGCAAAACATGCTTTTTCTGAACGTACATTTTGAAGCCCCTTAGCGAAAACTAATCAAAATTTCAACCTTTTTTCGATAAATATTGATAATCAGACATCAGAGAACATTTTGACACTGGTTTGGTTGGGATCGATCAAAAAACCAGGGACTAGTTCGCAAAAGTTTTTTCAACAAAATTCAGAATGGCGGAAAATTTTTTATGACGGAAATAAAATCGGATATACGTTTTGTTTGCCAAGGGCTCAGCTTTCCAATGATATAAAGCACTTGAGTATGGACCAAACGGTTTAGGAGTTATGAGTCCTTTCGCGCTTTAGGTTGCTGTAGCGCCACCTATTGGTCAATTGGGGTCATACCTTCTGAAGTTCTCCCCAAATTGAGGACTACCATCTGACAAAGTTTCAAAGCTCCAGCCCTTCCGGTTTGGATGCGTTTTACGGCTGAATAATAATAATAATTAAAGCTGCAAGCGGCGATAAAGGCCCTCGCCTCTCTTGAGACCGCGGGGACACATGCACTCGGAGGAGTGCATTTCGTGCTTTAAAGCGTAAACTTCAAGGGGTGCGATTTTAGTGGCCGCGCGTTTCACCCAACATGGCAGACTTCCAGTTAAGTTTAGGGTGTGGCTGTCATTGACTTTCCTGTTTGCCCTGAGGTGTCCTATGGATGTACCAAGTTTCATTTTTCTACGTTGGAAAAAAGTTACTTTCACTTTCCATAGGCCCAATGTATTTTGACTCTTCTAGGGGCCGCCACTGAGTCATTTTTTGTAATTTTTTTTCGGGGACTTCAAATACATAAATTTTTCGCCGAGCTTGAAGGCTGGGACCAATAAAAATGACTTTTCATTCATGTTCACTGGGTCAAATTTAGGATCATAGGTGGAGAAGAATAAAAATTAAAGCCGCAAGCGGCGATAAAGGCCCTCGCCTCCCTTGAGACCGCGGGGACACATGCACTCGGAGGATCGCATTTCGTGCTTTAAAGCGGCAGTAGCTCAGTAGGTAGAGCGGTCGTCTTTCAACCGGAAGGTAGGCGGTTCGATTCCCACTCTCCCCACAGTTCATACTGTCGTTGTGTCCTTGGGCAAGACACTTAACCCACCTTGCCTCCAGTGGCTGTAACACTGGTAATTACATTAGAACAATGTAAGTCGCTTTGGATAAAAGCGTCAGCTAAATGAATAAATGTAAATGTAAATGTAAATGTAAAGCGCAAACTTCACGGTAATGTCAAATAACCGGGCCTGTGCTACTGCTGGGGCCTGCTACACCACCTTGTAATTTAGAGTTAAAGGTCTCCACAATCCCTGGTTTTCCTGGGAGCTGTCTGAACCTTTGAAAATAATAGATTATGCTTGGGCTATGGCAAGAAAAACAAAGTACTGGCTGGAGATTTGAGATGACTCAGGAATCGCTGCACCCCCTATTTAAAAAGGCAAAATGTAAATATAACTTGTCTAAAAGTACAAGGTTACAAGTTCCAAAGGATTCTGAGGAGTTTTCTAAGACTCTAGCCGTGGCTCTGGAGGGGCCTCCTCTAAAGGAAGGATCCTGGCAATTGGGAAATGGCATTTATTTCCCAAAGGTTGCCTCTTCACAGACTCATTACGACCACAGCCACAAATGTATCAAAAAACAAATTGATAACTTTTTTTGCACACGTGTCTAGATGATACTCACCAAATTTGGAGCTGTTTAGATGAAAAGCCTTTAGACAGAAGGGGTGCGATTTAGGTGGTCACGCATTCCACCCAACATAGTAGATTTTCTGTTGAGTTTACGGTATGGCTGTAATAAACTTTTCTGTTTGCCCTGAGGTGTGCTATGGATGTACCAAGTTTTGTATTTCTACATTGGAAAAATTTACTTTCATTTTCCATAGAACCAATGTATTTTGACTTTTCTAGGGGTCGCCACTGAGTCATTTTTCGTATTTTTTTTCAGGGACTTCAAATACATAAATTTTTCGCTGGGCTTGAAGTCTGGGACCAATAAAAATGACTTTTAGTTGTTCGTTTACAGGGTCAAATTGAGGATCATTTTGCAGAAAAAATATGATAAAAAAATATATACCGAATTATAATAAAAAAAAATATAACTCGAGCAAATAAGTTTAGAAAAACGCTTGTCTATTTTACATACATGTGTTTAGCTCATTTTGCCCAAGTTTGGTGTCTGTGGAATGAAGCAGCTATTGTCTGTGTACTTTTAAAAAAGAGGTGTATTTTAAGTCGGTTCACATTTTCAATTCAAAATGGCCGCCTTCCCGTGTGTGATAGGGTGTGGTCCCCTTTGGCTTTTTTGTTCATAAGCCCATGCTGGATGTGTGTACCAAGTTTCATTTGCCTACGACAAACTAAAATTTTCACTTCCCATTGACTTTTTCCAAATATTTGGGGCGTTGCTATGGCAACACATTTATAGATAGGGGTCGTTGTCATTGGCTTTTATGCTCGTCATGACATAAGAGATGTGTGTACCAAATTTCATGTCTCTATGACAAACTAAATTCTTGGGTCCCATTATAAGTTTGTAGGGGGCGTGGAGAGCCATTTCTAAAGATAACCCTTTTATTTATTTTGTGTTCAGGTCATGAATGTTCACAAACGCCTTTTTGGGTCCAACTCGATCCGAGAAGGCGTTTGAGAGTTAAGAGACGTTTATTTTCATAAAAATGGCCACCTCGTTACAGGCTTGCCACACCCATACCCGATAAGATATCAACAACAAAGTCACAACTTTGGTTGGCACACGTGTCTAGATGATACTCACCAAATTTGGGGCCATTAAGATTAAAACACAATGATTTGCATCTTTTTGCGCAAGGGGTGCGATTTTAGTGGCCGCGGGTTTAACCCCACATGGCGGACTTCCTGTTGAGTTTAGGGTGTGGCTGTCATTGACTTTTCTGTTTGCCTGAGTGTCCTATGGATGTACCAAGTTTCATTTTTCTACGTTGGAAAAAAGTTACTTTCACTTTCCATAGGCCCAATGTATTTTGATTTTGTAGGGGTCGCCACTGAGTCATTTTTCGTATTTTTTTTTCGGGGACTTCAAATACATAAATTTTCCGCTGGGCTTGAAATCTGGGACCAATAAAAATGACTTTTAGTTGTTCGTTTACAGGGTCAAATTGAGGATCATTTTGCAGAAAAATATGATAAAAAATATATACCGAATTATAATAAAAAAAAATATAACTCGAGCAAATAAGTTTAGAAAAACGCTTGTCTATTTTACATACATGTGTTTAGCTCATTTTGCCCAAGTTTGGTGTCTGTGGAATGAAGCAGCTATTGTCTGTGTACTTTTAAAAAAGAGGTGTATTTTAAGTCGGTTCACATTTTCAATTCAAAATGGCCGCCTTCCCGTGTGTGATAGGGTGTGGTCCCTTTGGCTTTTTTGTTCATAAGCCCATGCTGGATGTGTGTACCAAGTTTCATTTGCCTACGACAAACTAAAATTTTCACTTCCCATTGACTTTTTCCAAATATTTGGGACGTTGCTATGGCAACACATTTATAGATAGGGGGTCGTTGTCATTGGCTTTTATGCTCGTCATGACATAAGAGATGTGTGTACCAAATTTCATGTCTCTATGACAAACTAAATTCTTGGGTCCCATTATAAGTTTGTAGGGGCGCTGGAGAGCCATTTCTAAAGATAACCCTTTATTTACATATTTTTTGTTCAGGTCATGAATGTTCACAAACGCCTTTTGGGTCCAACTCGATCCGAGAAGGCGTTTGAGAGTTAAGACGTTTTATTTTCATAAAAATGGCCACCTCGTTACAGGCTTGCCACACCCATACCCGATAAGATATCAACAACAAAGTCACAACTTTGGTTGGCACACGTGTCTAGATGATACTCACCAAATTTGGGGCCATTAAGATTAAAACACAATGATTTGCATCTTTTTGCGCAAAGTGCGATTTTAGTGGCATGGGTTTAACCCCACATGGCGGACTTCCTGTTGAGTTTAGGGTGTGGCTGTCATTGACTTTTCTGTTTCTGAGGTGTCCTATGGATGTACCAAGTTTCATTTTTCTACGTTGGAAAAAGTTACTTTCACTTTCCATAGGCCCAATGTATTTTGATTTTGTAGGGCCGCCACTGAGTCATTTTTCGTATTTTTTTTTCGGCGACTTCAAATACATAAATTTTTCGCCGGACTTGAAGGCTGGGACCAATAAAAATTACTTTTCGTTCATGTTCACTGGGTCAAATTTAGGATTATAGGTGGAAAAGAAAAAAAAAAAAATCAGAGCAAAACAATAGGCCCTCCTGCCATCACCGGCTCGGGCCTAATAATCCGAGCAAAAACAATAGGCCCTCCCGGTCATCACCGGCTCGGGCCTAAAAAAAATTAAAGCCGCAAAGGCCCTCGCCTCCCTTGAGACCGCGGGGACACATGCACTCGGAGGATCGCATTTCGTGCTTTAAAGCGTAAACTTCACGGTAATGTCAAATAACCGGGCCTGTGCTACTGCTGGGGCCTGCTACACCACCTTGTAATTTAGAGTTAAAGGTCTCCACAATCCCTGGTTTTCCTGGGAGCTGTCTGAACCTTTGAAAATAATAGATTATGCTTGGGCTATGGCAAGAAAAACAAAGTACTGGCTGGAGATTTAAGATTACTCAGGAATCGCTGCACCCCCCTGTTTAAAAAGGAAAAATGTAAATATAACTTGTCTAAAAGTACAAGTTTACAAGTTCCAAAGGATTCTGAGGAGTTTTCTAAGACTCTAGCCGTGGCTCTGGAGGGGCCTCCTCTAAAGGAAGGATCCTGGCAATTGGGAAATGGCATTTATTTCCCAAAGAAATGGCTGCCTCTTCACAGACTCATTACGACCACAGCCACAAATATATCAAAAAACAAATTGATAACTTTTTTGGCACACGTGTCTAGATGATACTCACCAAATTTGGAGCTGTTTAGATGAAAAGCCTTTAGCACAAGGGGTGCGATTTAGGTGGTCACGCATTCCACCCAACATAGTAGATTTCCTGTTGAGTTTACGGTATGGCTGTATAGGTGTCCTATGGATGTACCAAGTTTCATTTTTCTACGTTGGAAAAAAGTTACTTTCACTTTTCATAGGCCCAATGTATTTTGACTTTTGTAGGGGTCGCCACTGAGTCATTTTTCGTATTTTTTTTTCGGGGACTTCAAATACATTAATTTTTCGCAGAGCTTGAAGTCTGGGACCAATTAAAATGACTTTTAGTTGCACGTTTACTGGGTCAAATTGAGGATCATTTTGCAGAAAAATTATAATAAAAAAAAATATACCAAATTATAATAAAATAAAATATAACACGAGCAAAAAAGTCTAGAAAAACGCCTGTCTATTTTACATACATGTGTTTAGCTCATTTTGCCCAAGTTTGGTGTCTGTGGAATGAAGCAGCTATTTTCTGTGTTCTTTTAAAAAAGAGGTGTATTTTAAGTCGGTTCACATTTTCAATTCAAAATGGCCGCCTTCCCGTGTGTGATAGGGTGTGGTCCCCATTGGCTTTTTTGGAACAAATCTTTTTCAAGTCATTTCGTTCATTTCAGCAGAATCTATTTAAAATGTTACATGTTGCAATTTTTAATACATTTAGTGCTTTTGGAATAAAAAAAATGATAACTATAAGCTAATGCATTCATGGCCAAACTTTGAATAATAAATTATAAATTCAATGCAGCTTACTTCAGGCAGAGAGTTCAACTCAGCTCTTAATCCAAATAGTTTTTTACTTTGTCACTTCATATTTAGCTTAGCATTAATTCCGTCAACATGTCTGGTCTGGGCCGTGACAGCCTCACGTAGCTGTAGCTAATACATCCGTCCGTCCGTACACAGAAAGGAGTCATTCATCTCCCGAGTCGTTCGTTCGTTCGTTCACCAAGTTCCAGCCCCATAGAGAAAGAGTATGCAGTTACCGGAAACAGAAAAGACTCGTTCATTCAAGTCCCCGTAGGCTGAATGCAGAAACAGAAGGACTCGTTCATTTCATGAGTCAGTCTTCGGGTCTGAGTCTCGTTCTTTTATACAGAAATAAGTTAATACATACATATATTTCACATAACTGTATAAACAAACGCAATTCTTTTATTAGGCCCGAGCCGGTGATGGCCGGGAGGGCCTATTGTTTTTGCTTGGATTTTTTTTTTTTTTTTTTTTATTGTGACCCAATGATCCTAAATTTGACCCAGTGAACATGCACGAAAAGTCATTTTTATTGGTCCCAGACTTCAAGCTCGGCGAAAAATTTATGTATTTGAAGTCGCCAAAAAATTACGAAAAATGACTCAGTGGCGACTACAAAATCAAAATACATTGGGCCTATGGAAAGTGAAAGTAACCTTTTCCAACGTAGAAAATGAAACTTGGTACATCCATAGGACACCTCAGGGCAAACAGAAAAGTCAATGACAGTCACACCGTAAACTTAACAGGAAGTCCGCCATGTGGGGTGAAACGCGCGGCCACTAAAATCGCACACCTTGCGCAGAAAGATGCAAATCATTGTGTTTTAATCTAAATGGCCCCAAATTTGGTGAGTATCATCTAGACACGTGTGCCAACCAAAGTTGTGACTTTGTTGTTGATATCTTATCGGGTATGGGTGTGGCAAGCCTGTAACGAGGTGGCCATTTTTGTGAAAATAAAACGTCTCTTAACTCTCAAATGCCTTCTCGGATCAAGTTGGACCAAAAAAGGCGTTTGTGCACTTTTCATGACCTGAACACAAAAATATGTAAATAAAAGGGTTATCTTTAGAAATGGCTCTCCAGCGCCCCCTACAAACTTATAATGGGACCCAAGAATTTAGTTTGTCATAGAGACATGAAATTTGGTACACACATCTCTTATGTCATGACGAGCATAAAAGCCAATGACAACCACCCCCTATCTATAAATGTGTTGCCATAGCAACGTCCCAAATATTTGGAAAAAGTCAATGGGAAGTGAAAATTTTAGTTTGTCGTAGGCAAATGAAACTTGGTACACACATCCAGCATGGGCTTATGAACAAAAAAGCCAATGGGGACCATACCCTATCACACACGGGAAGGCGGCCATTTTGAATAGAAAATTTGGTCCGACTTAGAATACACCTCTTTTTTAAAAAACAACAAAAATAGCTGCTTCATTCCACAGACACCAAACTTGGGCAAAATGAGCTAAACACATGTATGTAAAATAGACAAGTGTTTTTCTAGACTTTTTTGCTCGAGTTATATTTTTTTTTATTATAATTCGGTATATATTTTTTTATTATAATTTTTCTGCAAAATGATCCTCAATTTGACCCAGTAAACCAACAACTAAAAGTCATTTTTATTGGTCCCAGACTTCAAGCTCTAAAAATTTATGTATTTGAAGTCGCCGAAAAAAAATTACGAAAAATGACTCAGTGGCTACCCCTACAAAATCAAAATACATTGGGCCTATAGAAAAAGAAAGTAACTTTTTTCCAACGTAGAAAAATTAAACTTGGTACATCCATAGGACACCTCAGGGCAAACAGAAAAGTCAATGACAGTCACACCCTAAACTTAACAGGAAGTCCGCCATGTAGGTGAAACGCTGCCACTAAAATCGCACTTTTGCGCAGAAAGATGCAAATCATTGTGTTTTAATCTAAATGGCCCCAAATTTGGTGAGTATCATCTAGACACGTGTGCCAACCAAAGTTGTGACTTTGTTGTTGATATCTTATCGGGTATGGGTGTGGCAAGCCTGTAACGAGGTGGCCATTTTTGTGAAAATAAAAGGTCTCTTAACTCTCAAACGCCTTCTTGGATCAAGTCGACCCAAAAGGCGTTTGTGCACATTCATGACCTGAACACAAAAATATGTAAATAAAAGGGTTATCTTTAGAAATGGCTCTCCAGCGCCCCTACAAACTTATAATGGGAAGAATTTAGTTTGTCATAGAGACATGAAATTTGGTACACACATCTCTTATGTCATGACGAGCATAAAAGCCAATGACAACCACCCCTATCTATAAATGTGTTGTCATAGCAACGCCCCAAATATTTGGAAAAAGTCAATGGAAGTGAAAATTTTAGTTTGTCGTAGGCAAATGAAACTTGGTACACACATCCAGCATGGGCTTATGAACAGAAAAGCCAATGGGGACCACACTATCACACACGGAAGGCGGCCATTTTGAATTGAAAATTTGGTCCGACTTAGAATACACCTCTTTTTAAAAACAACAAAAATAGCTGCTTCATTCCACAGACACCAAACTTGGGCAAAATGAGCTAAACACATGTATGTAAAATAGACAAGTGTTTTTCTAGACTTTTTGCTCGAGTTATATTTTTTTATTATAATTCGTATATATTTTTTTATTATAATTTTTCTGCAAAATGATCCTCAATTTGACCCAGTAAACCAACAACTAAAAGTCATTTTTATTGGTCCCAGACTTCAAGCCCGGCAAAAATTTATGTATTTGAAGTCCCCGAAAAAAATATGAAAAATGACTCAGTGGCGACTAGAAAAGTTAAAATACATTGGTTCTATGGAAAATGAAAGTAATTTTTTTTTATGTAGAAATACAAAACTTGGTACATCCATAGGACACCTCAGGGCAAACAGAAAAGTTTATTACAGCCATACCGTAAACTCAACAGAAAATCTACAATGTTGGGTGGAATGCGTGACCACCTAAATCACACCCCTTGTGTCTAAAGGCTTTTCATCTAAACAGCTCCAAATTTGGTGAGTATCATCTAGACACGTGTGCAAAAAAAAGTTATCAATTTGTTTTTTGATATATTTGTAACTTTGGTCGTAATGTGTCTGTGAAGAGGCAACCTTTGGGAAATAAACTCCATTTCCCAATTGCCAGGATCCTTCCTTTAGATGAGGCCCCTCCAGAGCCACGGCTAGAGTCTTAGAAAACTCCTCAGAATCCTTTGGAACTTGTAACCTTGTACTTTTAGACAAGTTATATTTACATTTTGCCTTTTTAAACAGGGGGGTGCAGCGATTCCTGAGTCATCTCAAATCTCCAGCCAGTACTTTGTTTTTCTCGCTTTAGCCCAAGCATAATCTATTATTTTCAAAGGTTCAGACAGCTCCCAGGAAAACCAGGGATTGTGGAGCCCTTTAACTCTAAATTACAAGGTGGTGTAGCAAGCCCCAGCAGTAACACAGGCCCGGTTATTTGACATTATCGTGAAGTTTACGCTTTAAAGCACGAAATGCAATCCTCCGAGTGCATGTGTCCCCGCGGTCTCAAGGGAGGCGAGGGCCTTTATCGCCGCTTGCGGCTTTAATTTTTTTATTTTTTTATCTTTCTTGTGACAATATGATCCTAAATTTGACCCAGTGAACATGCACGAAAAGTCATTTTTATTGGTCCCAGACTTCAAGCTCGGCGAAAAATTTATGTATTTGAAGTCCCCGAAAAAAAATTACAAAAAATGACTCAGTGGCGACCCCTAGAAGAGTCAAAATACATTGGGCCTATGGAAAGTGAAAGTAACTTTTTTCCAACGTAGAAAAATGAAACTTGGTACATCCATAGGACACCTCAGGGCAAACAGAAAAGTCTATGACAGCCACACCCTAAACTAAACAGGAAGTCCGCCATGTGGGGTGAAACGCATGGCCACTAAAATCGCACCCCTTGCGCAAGAAGATGCAAATAATTGTGTTTTAATTTAAATGGCCCCAAATTTGGTGAGTATCATCTAGACACGTGTGCCAACCAAATTTGTGACTTTATTGTTGATATCTTATCGGGTATGGGTGTGGCAAGCCTGTAACGAGGTGGCCATTTTTCTGAAAATAAAATGTCTCTTAACTCTCAAACGCCTTCTCGGATCGAGTCGACCACCTAAATCACACCCCTTGTGTCTAAAGGCTTTTCATCTAAACAGCTCCAAATTTGGTGAGTATCATCTAGACACGTGTGCAAAAAAAAGTTATCAATTTGTTTTTTGATATATTTGTAACTTTGGTCGTAATGTGTCTGTGAAGAGGCAACCTTTGGGAAATAAACTCCATTTCCCAATTGCCAGGATCCTTCCTTTAGAGGAGGCCCCTCCAGAGCCACGGCTAGAGTCTTAGAAAACTCCTCAGAATCCTTTTACCGTGAAGTTTACGCTTTAAAGCACGAAATGCACTCCTCCGAGTGCATGTGTCCCCGCAGTCTCAAGGGAGGCGAGGGCCTTTATCGCCGCTTGCGGCTTTAATTTTTTTTACTTTTACAGTTATGTTAGGGGCGGCAGTAGCTCAGTGGTAGAGCGGCCGTCCTTCAACCGGAAGGTAGTAGGATCGATTCCCGCTCGCCCCACAGTTCATACTGTCGTTGTGTCCTTGGGCAAGACACTTAACCCACCTTGCCTTGGAGCGCTGTCCGGCAGCTGCACCGGTGTGGTCTGCAACCTTAGTGTGTCTTCTATGTATACAATGTAATAGGTTGCACCACCCTCTCACATTTCACTGCTGGTTATATATGCTGTATGTAATTTGGTATGTGACAAATAAAGTAATCTTAATCTTAATCTTAATGTGATGCGTTTCTGGCCTCAAATTGTATCTTTTATATTTTTCTTATCCGGGGAAATCACTGATAAAGCAAAGATTAAGACTTTACAGTGGATTCTAATCTTAGGTAATAATTTTATAGTTTATAATAGTTTAAATAATAATAAAAAAAACAAAGTGGCACTAACATTTAACACTAAAAATAGACTGACAGGAACAAATGGAACTTTTTATTTTTATTTATTGCAGATATATTTTGATAATTTTATAATAATTCCTAAACATAATACAATACAGTCAATAATACGAGTGTAATGATGTTGCGAGAGACTGAAGCGGTCACGTGACAAAAGAACGAAACTCAGACATAAAGACTGACTCACAAAAATGAACGACTCGCTCTCTGAGATGACTAGTTGTTCCCGAGTCATGAACGACTCATCACTAATTTGTTAGCTTCTGTAGTTTCATTTGAGGTTTGGCACGAGTTTGTTGGTTGAAGTAGTGGCCAGCTGTTTGCAGAAATGTAGCACCTGAGCTGTGTAGGTGTTGCACTTCACACCTTGACATGTTGTCTTTGTTTGCTTGCTGTTTGGTCTGTGTTTGAAGTAGATGTATATGGCTTACATGTGCATTTAGCGGAGTTTCCGCTGAGTAATTTGATATGGGGCATGCCCATATTAGGCTTGGGGGCGAAAAGTGTATCAGCTGCTCTGTTTACAACGCCACGTGGCCCCCATTAATGGGGGCCCTCAGGCTTAACACACACAAAAGTGTGTGAGACCCATGTACCTTTAGTGCAGCGTATTCTCATGACAGCTTCAAAGCCGATCTTCCTGGTGAGGTAGCGCTCCAGATCCCTCTGGAACTTGTCCAGCTGGACCGGGTTATGAATGTGGTGAAAGGAGGGGTAATAGAAGATACTCCCCGCTGAATACTTGGATATACACGCTGCACATTGGACAGAGCAGAGAAATATAAAGGATGCATTGTAAATTAACACTGACCGGTTGATGTTATGGTGCAGTGAGTCATATTTTTTACCTAATGATGAAAGGTCAGCGTACTGGGAGCTGAGCAGGAACAGGTCCACTCCTATCTGCTGACCTGAGCAGTCCAGGGCAAGCTTCTTATAAAAGTCTGTGGCTGGGCCAAGGTACTGCACCTCCTACACAGGTACAAGTGAGGAACACCATTCATTCAAACATGAAATGAAAGCTTTATAGAGATATAGCTTTCATATCACATGCTAAATTCATCAACTAAACCATTAAAAGCCATCAAATACCAGCAAATAAAATACCAACTGAAAATATTACATTTTATCAAGGCTTGTTTATGTAGTTTGAAAAGAGGAGTCAACAAACCTTGGTGTTGGAGCGCTGGTTGGGGTCTTCCCTGGATTGTAGCAGGCCAGCCCCCAGCGTGGGCAGCTGTGTCAGGAACACCGACACCCGTCCCCCAGTAGGAGACATCAGCTTGAAAGCAGCCTGTAAGGCTGGGCCCGTCTCTCTGCTTTGACTGAACATGGCTGGCAGCGAGCTGAGCAGGTCTTTTACCAGCTGCAGACAGTATTAGACAACTGTTCAGAGGTGTGTGGAGGGGAGTCCAGAGACACACACCTGGGACAAGGTCAAGTAGTGACTCCAAAGCCTTCATTGGTTAGGAATTCAAATGTTATCTGACCTGGTCAAACAACCCGGTAACAGGTGACTAATGTGCTTCCACCTGTAACACACACTCAACTAGAAATTTAAAAAGGACAGTACGAGGAAACCACCAATCCAGGCCTTTTCTGATCATTGATTGTCATATCAAAGAAATTAGTTCATCTCAAATAAAATCTGTATATGGTGTAGGGGTGTCCCTACACCATATACAGTATTGTTCAAAATAATAGCAGTACAATGTGACTAACCAGAATAATCCAGGTTTTTAGTATTTTTTTATTGCTACATGGCAAACAAGTTACCAGTAGGTGCAGTAGATTCTCAGGACACAAATAGGACCCAGCATTCATGATATGCACTCTCGTAAGGTTGTGCAATTGGGCAATTAGTTGAAAGGGTTGTGTTAGAAAAAATAGTGTGGCATTTAATCACTGAGGTCATCAATTTTGTGAAAAAACAGGGGTGAATCAGGTGGTCACTATTTAAGGATGAAGCCACCAGCACTTGTTGAACATGCATTTGAAAGCCTGAGGAAAATAGTTTGTTAGGGACATTGTTCAAAAGAACAGCGTACTTTGATTAAAACAGTTATTGGAGAGGGGAAAACCTTATAGGTTGTTAAGCTAAAATGATCACCAATGCCTTAAAATGGAGAGCAAAACCAGAGAGACGTGGAAGACAACCATCAAAATAGAAGAGGTAACAATGTTTCCTGCAGCAGCTGTACCTCCTCTCACTGCTACAACAGGATTAACTCTGATTTAGATTCAATATTAACAATAATCCAAGTTTCTAAAAGTCAGCCTCTTAATTCCTTAGGAAAAAGTAATGGCTCCTCATTTATACCCACATTTGTTTTTGGAAAATAATTAATGGAATTGTTCATCTGATGTATTTACGTCAGGCTAAGTGTGACAAAAAACAGATCCTTTAAAATATGTTTTTCACACATACATAAGATTTTACACCTGCTAGTTCACCTGGCTGTAAGCACCGGAGATCCTTAACTATGATGAGAATGTATGAATAAAAGAATACCTCTTTGCTTTCCTTTAAGTTGACCATCAGGTTGTCATGTGAGGGTATAAAGACATCTAGAAGAGAAAATTAGAAAAATGAGAACACACAAAGAGCAAGTTCTGAAATAAAGCCGTCTTACCATCTATGTCGGACACCACCAGCATCTGTGGCTGGGACAGTCCTTCCTGAAGGTTGTAGAAGTGAACAGTGCTGTCGAAGGTGAGAAAACCCACTCTGGTGCGTGTGTCACCTGGCAGCCTGAAACAAGTGTAAAACATTTCCACTAATGCTTGACTTTACTACTGTATAAATAAAAGCACTTACTTCTCAAGGTTCTCCTGGAGTGCTTCACAAAAGTACTTTAGGTAGCCAGCTTCCACTGCATTATGAGACACATCCAGGACAAACAGGTAGACTGCAGGCTGTGGAGGTCGCAGCTGAAGACATTTACAATGGCTACAATTACAAACAACACTACCTAACAAATCTAAGTAAACCGCTACACAATCAGTTCTCACTCCATTGTGATTCTACTCTTGCAGTAGACTGGCCTCTAGCGGAAGATCCTACTGTAGAAGAGAACTGAAGCCCTGCTTAATGAATTTACTGTTTGTGCTAGGGCTGTAGTAATCCAATATTTTGTGTCGAGTATTCTACCGAAAATTTAATCGATTAATCGAGTAATCGGATAAAATGTATTTTTACTTAAAGTGCAATATTAAATATGCAAGAGAAAAGACTCTAGGTCTCTTAAAAAGAACAACTACGTTTTCTTTTTTTAAAAGAAAAATTTTATTATTTTTTTAAATGCATAGAATGCAATGCATACATCAAAAATAAACATTTAGTTATTACCCATTGTTTCTCTATCTGTACGTGTACTGTGAACAATAAAAAGAAAGTGCATTTAGGTGCCATTCATTTTGGTTTTAAATAAAGCATTTTCTGAGATGCAAAAATAAATAAAATTAATTACTTTCAAATTACTATAAGTATCAAAACTAAGGCATACATTAAATTAAATGAAAAATAAAAGTTAACTAAACGTTCTGAACATAAGTCTTCTTCTTGGAATGCTCAGCTGCACAGTGGAACATGAAGTAGCTGTCCGCACATCTGTTCATATGAAGCTGTGATGATTTACTGAAAAAGAGGTGAAAAAATAATAATTATTGATATTTACTACTAAGTAAGCTATAATATCATTATTATACTGCAAGTTCATGGCTGTGCATTTATAAATCCTATTCATGGCAATCAAACTAAATACTTGTGAATACTAGAATAATTTGTTTTATGGCTGCTCGATATTGAAGAAAAATGTGATATGCGATAACTAGCAAGATGCTATGTTCGATATACAATCATGGGATAATGTTTTGAGTGTGTAAAATAAATTTAAATGAATATTTAAAAACTGTAAATGATAAAACCAACATGCATGTTTTCACATTATAAAGAATCTAGTATATTTCATCGTAAAAGCCAATCACAACTTTTTTTTGCAGTAAATTAAGTCCTCTGGTAGTCGTGATATAAACTGCTGTTAAATAATCTTTTGGTTGGTGTAACCCCTCCGCATCCTCGTGAGGTATATTTTCACATAATTGTACTGCCCGTTGTGGGTTGTCCATTACATAGTTAACATACTTGATTTATAAGCCCTTTTCTTGACTAGCAATCACATTTATTTAATGCTGCCTTGAATTTACCTTGTCCCGAGTGACGGTCCTCCGGTCTCTGAGTAGAGTGGAGGTTCTCTGTTGCTGCTGCAGCATGGCCCTCGTGCTGTTGTGGTATGCTAGCTCGATCTTGCAATGGACACATACGCCACAATGTTCTCTTTACTTTTTAATATGAAACCCAAACCTTTGACAGTTTGAGTCGTTTTCTCCTGTTTGTTTCTTTGCTCATCGCTATTGTTATCAATCCCTTCCATTTTGCAGCTCGCGCGTGCAGCGCACCCATAGATTGTATAAATATGGATGATATCCGCCCATTGGTCCCCTATTCACCAATATTGTCATTACGAATGGGCAATAAAATGGCCGTTACATCCGGGCTTTTTCCATAGTAAAACAATAGTTTTTAGATAGCATAAACAAACACATTAATCAAAAATTCACCAGAGTTGTCATGTAGTAAAAACTTAGCTCTAGAGACCGGAGCCATCTTTTGTACCAGGCTGTAAACATGAGTTTTACTCTTGTAAAGTCGCCATTGGGTTTCTCCTTATATTTCCGCTTTTGGAGCCTGCCCTCTGGTGGACCGAGGTATATTGCTGTATTTCGCTGTAAAATCACCGTATGGCGGCGCCCTTACACGAGGACCATTTTAGAGGTTCCATGGGAGAGGCTTGAGCGCACCCTCAAATCAAAACACTGCTAGTCTGCCAACTCCTTCCGTCTACTTCCGCTTTGTGGGTGACGTAAACGCGCTGTGTCACATAAAAAAATCATTGCGAAACAAACTGACGTGAGCTTAAAAATAAATTTAAAAGAAGCTTCGAGGCAGAGTTACTCGAAGAATCGTTTCAGCCCTAGTTTGTGCACATTTTGAAGTTTTATAACTTGAGTGGGTGGGTGTTGCACTGTAAGGTGCGTGGTTTTAATAAATCCACAAAACATGGCAGAACTTTTAATATTGTTAGGGCTGAGTTCTTAACCAAGAAGAAGCTTTAATTTTATACAGAACCCAAAACCGTTTATGCACTTTGTTTGGCTCAGCAAGCAATACAAAGCAATGTGTAAAGAAGTTGACAAAAGAGCATCATCTGCTTCACTGGTTAGTTCACCTTCACCTAGTTTTACCAAAAAACTACCTACCAGCTTTTGGGAGATTACAAGCAGATTTAAATGAGCTTAAGATGATGTAGTGATGGGAGCCAATAAATTATAACTGAAATGAAATGTTACAAGAAATTTGTTTAGATTTTGTGTAAAAGGTACCGAGCCTTTTTTAAAACAGGTCACAAAACACAAAATGGCTGTAGACCAAAGCTCTGTAGTTTACCAAAAACTAGGACCAAAAGGGCCAGCTGTTTACCATGTAGTCTGAGGAGGCTATGAACTCAACGGTAGAGTTCTGGACCTCTGGTCTCCTGTGGGGCTCACCATATGACCTGGTAACTGGATTGTACATAAACTCATCCGGAACTAAAAACACGGAAAAAGATGGATACAAGAAAATGATAAGCAAATTCTGAAATGTCTAAGGAGTAGTGGTACAACTTTACCCACCATCATTGACTCTGTAGCACAGGTTGCACTTCCACCGGCGCTGGTCCAAGAAGGTGACAAAAGGATTGATGTATGTGCGACAAGAGCGACAGCGCACTATAGTGTTAGATGTGATTACTGGTAACTGCTGCAAAGAGGGGCAAAAATTAGAACACAAACTGTCTTCTAGGATGAACATTTTCTCATCTTTTAAAATCTGTTTAGGGCACACACTTCATTGAGTCAAGCCTGGTAAAAGAGGCTTATCCTGAGTCAGACTCAATCACAGTGGAAACTTTTGCTGCAGCAGAGTCTGGTCCGGAGCAAACATCTGGTCAATCAAACACATTTATCCCAAATAAAGTGAAAAAGCACTCATTTGACATCTGTCTCTAACGTTGTATCAGATAAATGAACTTTACTATCCTAGAACCAGAAGATTAACATTTAAACAATAATTTAAAAAATATGAGATAGATTATAATCTACGTGAGACTGAGGCAGTTTGGTAATTAATATTAAAGTCCCAAATATAACATGTGCCCTTTTACATGTTTGTGGATCACTTATTTTTTACAGTCTTATTTTTCTGGAGCTATTAAATATAAAGACACACTATTAGACACTTTGTGGAATGTCTCTTCATTTTAAGCAAGACATTATTAACAGATTAAATGTTCTCTGTGTTGGGTTATTCATGTGCATCCTGTAGCACTTTGTGACTTGCAAGCTCAAATTCAGGCTGTATGTGATACTTAAAGCGTAAATTCAAGTCAAGTCTACAGCAGCTGCACAGGCACCAGTTAGGAGAACAGAGTGCTTCAACATGCACTTGAAGCACATTTACATGTTTTTTTTTTTTTTTTTTTTACCATTTTAAGTCATAATCATTACAGCAGAGAAATGTACAGAACATCTGTGCATGGTACCTGGAGGTCCCTGAAGGGGTGAAGGAGCAGGCCCAGGGGTAGTCTGGCCTTGTTGAGGAGGGCCTGTGTCTGGGGTATGCTGCTCAGAGTACACCTAAAAGTCCTGCACACAGCACAAGGGGAGAAACGGTGTGAAAAGCTTTGTGAGAAGTTTTGTAAAAATTGCCATGAATGAATGAATGAACAGTACTTACTCGGGACTGCAGTTGACCTTCTTGAGATCAGGGCTCAGATTTGGTTCTGGGGCCCCCAGGGGCCTGTGGGGCAGCAGGTTTCGCTCCTGCAGCAAGTTGACTTGTCTCAGGGACTCCAGCTCCAGCTCTGGGATCCCACTCAGACCCCCCAGTGCAGATGACAGCTGGGAAAGACTGGGGAATGGCTGCTGAGTGGGAAAAATATCAATACACGTTACACTCGTTTATGTTTACACTCAAATATACACTCTTTTAAAGCCGCACTACCCAATTTTCTGTTGCCATCCCCATCTCAGATTCCACTCTCACCCAAAGGTAGCCCAAGAACCTTTTCTGCTTCTTTATTATTAAAAAAATTAAACCGGACCAATTTTTCCACCACAAAACTACTAATACAGTTGAGAATAGCCAACTGAAGTTTAGTATTCATTTAGCTGTGACGTTAGCGTCTGGATGGCAATTATCTCTGCCACGTTAAACATTATCTGATTGAATTAACAGTATTTATCTGCATTTTATGTTGATATCTGTTGATATTTTTCTTTTTGGAGGTGTTTCTCTGTGTTAATAGACATTTTCAGTGCTGAAAATACACTTTATTGGCAGCTATTACAAATCCTGGAACGTCAGATCACAAGCTGGTGTAAACCAAGAAGCGTTCCGTTTTTGAGCATGTGGTTTGCTCGCATGCGATTGCCATCATAAAGCCTGTTTTTTTCACCAATGATTGCTTTTACAATATACTATTTGAGGTTTAAACCAATTTCCCAAACTAAAAAAATATAGAGTTGTCATGATAACACAAAAACTATTTTCTTTTACTCATAGTTAGTGGTTTTATTCATTTATTCATGTTATACCGCTTGTCCCGTTGAGGGTCACGGGTGACTGAAGCCTATCCCAGCAGCTTTGGGCCTGAGGCGGGGTACACCCTGGACAATGGCCAGTTAGTCGCAGGGCTGACATTTAGAGACACTTTAGAGTTGTCAATGTACATGCATGTCTTTGGACGGTGGGAGGAAGCCCTACTTTTTTAAAATCATAATAAACTACCCAAATGACGCTGATCAAAAGTTTACACACCCAGTTAATACCATGTATTGCCACCTTTAACATCAATGACAGCTTGAAGTTTTTTGTGGTAGTTGTGGATGAGGCTCTTTATTTTCTCAGATGGTAAAGCTGCCCATTCTTCTTGGCAAAAAACCTCCAGTTACTGTAAATTCTTGGGCTGTCTTGCATGAACTAGGTGTTTGAGATCTTACCAGAGTGGCTCAATGATACTACTGAGATGTCCAGTGCAGAACCTCCACTATATGCTGCTGTAGCCAGATGACGGGTCAACTTGGCCTTGTGCTGTGGACTGTTGTCATGTTGGAACATCCAAGTACGTCCCATGTGCAGCTTCCGGGCTCATGAATGCCATTTTTTCTCCAGTATTTTCTGATAACATGCTGCATTCTTGCCATCAATTCTGACCACGTTTCCTGTGGTTTTGTAGCTCGCACATCACCAAATCATTGGTGATCCACCTCCATGTTTCACAGTAGGAATGGTGTAAAAAGTTCAATTTTGGTCTCATCACTCCAAATGACTTTGTTCCAGAAGTTTTGAGGCTGTTCTCTGTGCTGTTTGGCGTATTGTAAGTGCTTTGTGGCATTTGCATAGTAATGGCTTTCTTGACCATGCAGCCCATTTTTATTCCTGCCTCTTTTGTGCATCTTGAAAACAACCAAACCACTTTTTTCAGAGAGTCCTGTATTTCAGCTGTAAGTTATCTGTGGGTTTTTTATTGCATCTCAAACAATTTTCCTGGCAGTTGTGGTTGAAATCTTTGTTAGTCTACCTGACCTTGGATTGGTTTCAACAGAAACCCTCATTTTGAACACTGCTCATTGGCATTCAATTCCATGGATATATTTTTATTTCCCTTTCCTGTTTTATACAGGTAAATTACCTTTGCCAGCAGATCCTTTGACATTCACATTTAGTCATTTAGCAGACGCTTTTATCCAAAGCAACTTACAAGATAGATAGAAAGGAAGTAGAATTCAGTGGTGTTGATGGAAGAGATGTGTTTTCAGGTGTTTTTTTAAAGATGGCTACAGAAAATGCTGATCTTGTAGCAGCATGTAGATCATCCCACCAATGTGGAACGGATTTGTGTAGAATACTCTAATAGGAAAGGTCTAATTTTCCTAATGAGACAGACAGACAGAAAGACAGACACACAGACACACATAGGGGTGTGACGATAACCGCATCACCGCAATACCGCAATAATGAGATGCCTACCGCACATGATTTTTGGGGGGGGTTATATTTAGTTTAATATTAAGTTTTGTTTTGTAAAAAGACTTTCTTTCATTTTGTACAAATTGTCTCTTAATTTTAATAAAGGTTTCTTCGGCCAATTGCATGTATTTAATAAATAAGAAGCAAATAAGTAGACTACGAGGTCGCGGAAGCGAACGCTTTCATTGCTCATGAACTGGAGCACGGGGGGGGTTCGGTTAACCGCCATATCGCGATTCTTGTTGCTTCATCACCGCGGTAAGAAAAAATCCCATACCGTCACAGCACTAGACACACAGACACACACCAAAATCACCTGTGTAAACTTTTGATCAGGGTCATTTGGGTAGTTTTTGTTGTCATTATAATTTAAAAAGAATAAAAACAGTTGATTGACAATAAATGGCTCTACCCAACCAATAACATCATTTATTATTCATATTCTCTGAAAAATGGCAGAAGAAGAAAAAAAAATATATATATGCAAACTTATGAGCACAACTGCATTCCAGGTACAGTATGTGAAGCAAGCGTGGGTTACCTGTGCGTACGGCTGGTAGCTTGACGGGCTGTACATATTGTGGGATTGAGAGGGTTCTCTGTGAGAAGGGGGTCCCTGCAGGTAGGCAGGCTGCATGCTGGGGTAACCATAGCAACCATAGGGCTGGGCATGGAATTGCATCTCATTGGAAGGAAGCATTGCATCTGAGGAAAAATAATTGATCATGTCTAAATGCTTGGTTTTACGTGTCACTTCACAACAGCCTTTGTTTATTAAACAATGGAACATAAAAGAATTTTAACAAAAAAAAGTAGACACCATGAACCCTCACTCCTTATAGGCCTCATTTGTACAGCTTGTGCTGCTCAAAATAAGGCTGAAACTTGTGTGCACCACATTCTGCCAAAGTTGGAATCTCTAAAAGTCCAGCTAGACCTGAAACTGAGCGTAGCCATGTGTAGCCGAGCTGTGCACGTATTAAAACAGGGCTGATCCAGAGGTTGGATTTATTAAACAATTATTGGACATTATTCTGACCAGCTTCTACAAAACAGTCAGTTCAAATGGCAGCTGAAGACGACTCTACTGTCATTAGGGGGTACAGCGGGCTGCCTCACTGACACAAAAAGGACATTTTACATATTGGTTACTTTCCTTAAAATTACTCCTCTTAAAAAAATCCATAAGTCCTACTCAAATTGATCATACGATACTGTACCTGGATAACTGCCCCCTTCGAGAGAATCATAGCTGATTGGAACTGGGGAGGCACTTCCCGTACTCGAAGACGATGTGTCACCACCTGGGGCAAAACACAAAATGAACAAAGACAGAACAGTCAATGTGTGGGGTCTTTGAGAAGATGGAAATGATTTACAGGAGTCAAATCAAAGTGTTTATTTATTTATTTATTTTTTAAAAAGGAGGGATCAACAATAGCAAATCATGACATGACAAAGGCCCAGCTGAGAACTGACTGGACAGAACATGAGCCACTGCTCCACAAGGACCTCAACTGTCCTCCGTCTCCCACCAGCTGCATCCATCTACACAAGTCACTAGTTCACAGACAAATGGTGAACATACAGTGTGTGATGTCAACTCAGATTAGTCCACAGTCTAAATACAGCTTGGACCAGGGCTGGACTGGTAATCTGGCATACCGGGCAAATGCCCGGTGGGCCGACGCACTTGGGGGCCGGTCCATATAATATGAAATTTTTTTTTTTTTTTTTTTGGCCAATGACTGGCCCATAAAGCAGGGACAGCAGCCCATTGGTTCATTTTTCATACTGACACTGGGTTGGCCCAATCATCTCTTAACAGGCTCCACCCCTCCTCATCTGTTTCTTGTGTCAGAGGCAGTTAGTGGCTCAGAGCCAGAAATCTGTGAATTTAGGATGGAGAAACAAAAGTGCAAGGGGGTTGCGGAGAAGTTGCGGGCCAAAAAAATAAAAATGCTAGAGGTTGATGCCTCAACATGTGCAAAAATAACAGACATGTTTAGTGCTATAGCTTCATTATCCAAGCCTACAGTACCTGACGACATTTTGCAGAAACATGGAGAGTGTAATTGAAACGGTAAGCATGTTAGCTACATGATTAACAGGGAGGGAGTGTTAATCAGGGCGGGTGCAGGAGGAAAGTGTGTGTGTGTGGGCCTGGTTGGGCCACGACGAAGATGATGATTTACCTAAATTAATGAATATTATAATAAGACAACTTAATCGTTGTTGCCATTATATAGTCTGTCAGTGTCACCCACTGCACTAGCCACTCAGTCAGCTAAAGTCAAATAAGCTATAAGCTATTTTCTATTTCTATTAAGCCATAAGCTATTTTGCATTGTTTTTGTAGATAGGTTAGCAGAGTTAACTTATTCAATAGCAACTTTGGCTGACTATTCTAATGTTAACCCTTTAATACCCATAATGGCCGTACCGCCCTTCTCTAGAAAAACTTAAATGATGCCATTTGATTATTTTAATTATTACTCAGAATGGCTGCGTCAAAGCGCCCACGACGAATGCGCATGCTATTTGGGGATTAAAACCCGCCTTGCATTTTGAAAGCTGTATATTTTTGTTTAGCTGTATATTCAACGAAGTAGATATTTGCTCATGTTTCTAATGAATTTCCAACATCATTAATATGCAATATTTACGGTGAGTGAATAATATGAATATCATATATTTTTAGGACGTTTTGTGTGAGTAATTTGGTAGTATAGGTTGGTTTTCTTTTTTTTTTTTTAAGGGGAGTATCTCAACAATGAGAGGTAAATCTTGTTTGGTGTCATATTAAAGAGGGGTTTGTGCTCTTTAAAACAAAGTAGCCTATACTTGAAATTGTAAACTAGTTTTTCTGCTGTCTGGTTCATTGGAAAAAAAAAAAACATTTCTTTTTAGAATTAGCAGTATTCTACATCCACATTATATTGGGTTCTAAAGGGTTAACTAGCTTTTATAACATGGAGCACTTTGTCCATCTAGAAATCCTGCTCTTCAAGAATACAGGACTATATAACCAAAATGGATCCTTACCAAGTGTACTTTTAATAACTCTTCCAAATAATTGTAATCTCTCTCTCTCTGTCCTTATGTATAGTCAAGCCAGGTTGAGTTAGCAGTGGAGGAGAGAGACAGGGAGGAACCTTTGATCACCAGGGAGTCTGTCAAGAGAGAGTGAGTACACTGGTCCATGGCACTTAGTTCTCAGCTTTGTAGGGGTTTTTGGAATGGAACAGTAGATATGCATATCTACAGGGACCGCAAGGATGGTGTACTAGTTGGTTGTGTCTGACCGATTGTGGTGGCCCGGTCTGAGCAAAAATGCCAGGGCCTTTTTTTTGCCCAGTCCAGCCCTGGCTTGGACTTACTGAGGTACTGTAGTCTATAGAGCTAAGAAAAGGCCAGTACAGTGCATCTGGAAGATGGATTTAGAGCGCTTCACTTTTTCCACATTTTGTCATGTTACAGCCTTCAAAATGAATAAAATTTGCCTAAATTCTACAAACAATTACCCCAATAACAACGTTAAATAAGTTTTGAAATCTTTGCAAACTTATAAATAAAACAAAGAAAAGGCACAGACTTTGCCATGACACTCAAACTTGAGCTCAGGTACATCCTTTTTCCACTTATTCTTGAGATGCTTCTTGAGTCCACCGGTGCTGAATTCAGTTGACTGGACATATTTTGGAAAAGCACACACCTGTCTATATAAGGTCCCACCGTTAACAGTGCATGCACAAACCAAGCCATAAAGTCCAAGGAATTGTCTGTAAAGCTCAGAAACTGGATTGTATTGAGGCACAGATCTGGGGAAAAGTAGTGAAGTGAAGGCTCCAATGAGCACAGTAGCCTCAATCATTTAAGGGAAAATTTTGGAACCACCAGTCAAGTCAAAGTCAAAGTCAGCTTTATTGTCAATTCTACTATATATACAGTACATACAGAGATTTGAAATTCTGTGACTCTCTAACCCTAGGTGCCTACAATTAACAACAACAACAAATTAACAGTAAGACAACAGATGAGTACGTGAATTATGAGATAAGGTGCGATAAGAAATAGTGCAAACAATAGTGATAATAATAATAATAATAATAATTAAAGCCGCAAGCGGCGATAAAGGCCCTCGCCTCCCTTGAGACCGCGGGGACACATGCACTCGTGCTTTAAAGCGTAAACTTCACGGTAAAAGGATTCTGAGGAGTTTTCTAAGACTCTAGCCGTGGCTCTGGAGGGGCCTCCTCTAAAGGAAGGATCCTGGCAATTGGGAAATGGCATTTATTTCCCAAAGGTTGCCTCTTCACAGACCCATTACGACCACAGCCACAAATGTGTTCACTTTCCATAGGCCCGATGTATTTTTACTTTTCTAGGGGTCGCCACTGAGTCATTTTTCGTATTTTTTTTTTCGGGGACTTCAAATACATAAATTTTTCGCTGGGCTTGAAATCTGGGACCAATAAAAATGACTTTTAGTTGTACGCTTTACTGGGTTAAATTGAGGATCATTTTGCAGAAAAAATGATAAAAAATATATACCGAATTATAATAAAATATATAACTCGAGCAAAAAAGTCTAGAAAAACACTTGTCTCATTTACATACATGTGTTTAGCTCATTTTGCCCAAGTTTGGTGTCTGTGGAATGAAGCAGCTATTTTCTGAGTTCTTTTAAAAAGAGGTGTATTTTAAGTCGGTTCACATTTTCAATTCAAAATGGCCGCCTTCCCGTGTGTGATAGGGTGTGGTCTTTTTTGTCTTTTTTGTGGTTTTTTGTTCATAAGCCCATGCTGGATGTGTGTACCAAGTTTCATTTGCCTACGACAAACTAAAATTTTCACTTCCCATTGACTTTTTCGACATATTTGGGACGTTGCTATGGCAACACATTTATAGATAGGGGGTGGTTGTCATTGGCTTTTATGCTCGTCATGACATAAGAGATGTGTGTACCAAATTGCATGTCTCTATGACAAACTAAATTCTTGGGTCCCATTATAAGTTTGTAGAGGGCGCTGGAGAGCCATTTCTAAAGATAACCCTTTTATTTACATATTTTTGTGTTCAGGTCATGAATGTGCACAAACGCCTTTTTGGGTCCAACTCGATCCGAGAAGGCGTTTGAGAGTTAAGAGACGTTTTATTTTCACAAAAATGGCCACCTCGTTACAGGCTTGCCACACCCATACCCGATAAGATATCAACAACAAAGTCACAACTTTGATTGGCACATGTGTGTAGATGATACTCACCAAATTTGGGGCCATTTAAATTAAAACACAATGATTTGCATCTTTCTGCGCAAAGTGCGATTTTAGTGGCCGCGCGTTTCACCCCACATGGCGGACTTCCTGTTGAGTTTAGGGTGTGACTGTCATTGACTTTTCAGTTTGCCCTGAGGTGTCCTATGGATGTACCAAGTTTCATTTTACTACGTTGGAAAAAAGTTACTTTCACTTTCCATAGGCCCAATGTATTTTGACTTTTCTAGGGGCCGCCACTGAGTCATTTCTCGTATTTTTTTTTCGGGGACTTCAAATACATAAATTTTTCGGTGGGCTTGAAGGCTGGGACCAATAAAAATGACTTTTCGTTCATGTTCACTGGGTCAAATTTAGGATCATATGGGGAGAAGAAGAAAGATAAAAAAAAAAATCCGAAAGCAAATAATAGGCCCTCCCGGTCATCACCGGCTCGGGCCTAATAAAAAATTAAAAAAAAAAAAAAAAAAAAACTCCGAGCAACAATAGGCCCTCCCGGTCATCACCGGCTCGGGCCTAAATATATACCAAATTATAATAAAAAAAAATATAACTCGAGCAAAAAAGTCTAGAAAAACACTTGTCTCATTTACATACATGTGTTTAGCCCATTTTGCCCAAGTTTGGTGTCTGTGGAATGAAGCAGCTTTTTTCTGTGTACTTTTAAAAAAGAGGTGTATTTTAAGTCGGTTCACATTTTCAATTCAAAATAACCGCCTTCCTGTGTGTGATAGGTGTGGTCCCCATTGGCTTTTTGTTCATAAGCCCATGGTGGATGTGTGTACCAAGTTTTATTTGCCTACAACAAACTAAAAATTTCCACTTCCCATTGACTTTTTTCACATTTTTTGGGACGTTGCTATGGCAACACATTTATAGATAGGGGGTGGTTGTCATTGGCTTTTATGCTCGTCATGACATAAGAGATGTGTGTACAAAATTTTATGTCTCTATGACAAACTAAATTCTTGGGTCCATTATAAGTTTGTAGGGGCGCTGGAGAGCCATTTCTAAAGATAACCCTTTTATTTACATATTTTTGTTCAGGTCATGAATGTGCACAAACGCCTTTTTGGGTCCAACTCGATCCGAGAAGGCGTTTGAGAGTTAAGAGACGTTTATTTTCACAAAAATGGCCACCTCGTTACAGGCTTGCCACACCCATACCCGATAAGATATCAACAACAAAGTCACAACTTTGGTTGGCACACGTGTCTAGATGATACTCACCAAATTTGGGGCCATTTAGATTAAAACACAATGATTTGCATCTTTCTGCGCAAGGGTGCGATTTTAGTGGCTGCGTTTCACCCCACATGGCGGACTTCCTGTTAAGTTTAGGGTGTGACTGTCATTGACTTTTCTGTTTGCCCTGAGGTGTCCTATGGATATACCAAGTTTCATTTTTCTACGTTGGAAAAAAGTTACTTTCACTTTCCATAGGCCCAATGTATTTTGATTTTGTAGGGTCGCCACTGAGTCATTTTTCGTATTTTTTTCGCGACTTCAAATACATAAATTTTTCGCCATGAGCTTGAAGTCTGGGACCAATAAAATGACTTTTCGTGCATGTTCACTGGGTCAAATTTAGGATCATAGGTCGACAAGAAAGATAAAAAAAAAAAAAAAAAAAAAAAAAAAATGCAAGCAAAAACAATAAAATGACTTTTCGTGCATGTTCACTGGGTCAAATTTAGGATCATAGGTCAACAAGAAAGATAAAAAAAAAAAAAAATAAAATAAAAAAAAATCCGAGCAAAAACAATAGGCCCTCCCGGCCATCACCGGCTCGGGCCTAATAATAATGCAATTACAGGTCAGTGCAGTTATAAATTATAGGAGTGAATGCAAGAGAAGCAACATAATGAGGTAGATAAAAATGGAGGAGAACTAATGAGGGAGGGTGATCCAGAGATCAGGTGTGTGGGGAAAAAGGGAGAGGGGGCAGAAACGGAGGGAGTTCAGTGTCCTGACAGCTTGGGGTATGAAGCTGTCCTTAAGTCTATTGGTTCTTGCCTGGAGACTGCGTAGTCTCTTCCCTGACGGCAGCAGACTGAAAAGGCTGTGCGATGGGTGGGTGGGGTCACTCGCAATGACGAGGGCTTTCCGGGTGAGGCGGGTGTTGTAAATGTCCTGGAGGGGGGGAAGAGAGACACCAACAATCTTCTCAGCTGCTCTCACTATGCGTTGAAGCGCTCCGCAGGATGCGTTGCAGGCGCCATACCACACAGTGATGCAGCTGGTCAGAATGCTCTCAATGGTGCCCTGTAGAAGGTGCACATGATGGGGCTGGGGTACCGGCTCTTCTCAGCTTACGGAGGAAGTAGAGTCGCTGCTGTGATTTCTTGGTCAGTGCTGTGGTGTTGGCGGTCCAGGAGAGGTCTTCCGTGATGTGCACCCCCAGAAATTTGGTGCTCTTCACCCTTTCCACGGTCACACCATTGATGGTCAGAGGAGCATGCTGGGTGTGCATTCTCCTAAAGTCGACAACAATCTCCTTCGTCTTCTCCACGTTCAGAGAGAGATTATTGTCGCCGCACCACCTGGTCAGGCGGCTCACCTCGCTCCTGAAGTTTGTCTCATCATTGTTGCTGATGAGACCAACTACAGTCGTGTCATCCGCAAACTTGATGATTAGATTGCTGGTGTGTATGGGTGTACAGTCATATGTTAGCAGAGTGAAGAGGAGGGGGCTCAGCACACATCCCTGAGGGGCTCCAGTGTTCATAATGATGGAGCTGGATATGTTACTGCCGACCCGAACTGCCTGGGGTCTTCCCGTCAGGAAGTCTAGCAGCCAGTTACATAGCGATTCCCTGAGTCCCAGGTGTGACAGTTTATGGGTGAGCTGTGAGGGAATGATTGTATTAAATGCTGAACTAAAGTCTAAGAACAGCATTCTCACATAAGTGTCCTTATTTTCCAGGTGGGTGAGTGCAGAGTGGACAGTAGTGGCGATGGCGTCGTCGGTCGAGCGTTTTGACCGATATGCAAATTGGTAGGGGTCCAGGGAGGGGGGGAGAACAGACTTAGGGGCTGTCCACACGGAGACAAAAATCACTGTATCCATATACATTTTGTATCGTATTGGCCTTTCGTCCACACGGATCCGGTGTTTTGGGAGACTGAATCCGCTATTTTTTGAAACAGGGTTCTAAAGTGGCTAAATCTTTCGACAACACCTTTGCGACACCCTTGCGGTTTCGTGTGTACAGCCAATCCGTATATTTTGTGAAAACGATGATGTCATCGCATCACGTGTCGGCCTCGTCACACGTAACAGCAACAACAATAATGGCGGACTACATGATTGAGTTCGTGCTGCAGAAGCTACTAAGCCTACTAGCTTTATTACAGCAAAATCTATTGCTTCTATGCAGTTGTGGTGAGCAACAAGCGATAATGGACAACACCATACGCCACATGCTCTTAGATCCACCGCGAAAGAGAACCAGGAGAGCAACCAGGAGAAAATGAATGGAGAGAGAATTTCCGCATGTCCAAAGCACTCAGAACTCAGTCCGTATATTGAAGAGCAAACAACAAACATGAGGGCACCAATTACTACACTCTAAATATATGACTGCAACAATTTGAGAACTTGTTTTTATTAGAAAATAAATATTTAGGTCTCCGTCTTCTTCTGCAGCGCGCAAGGTTATGCGCATGCTCAAAGTCTTCTTCTTCGTGTATAGTGTATATCTGTGGCAGAATTACAGCGCCCCATACTGGTCGGGCATATATACTACATCGTTTTCAGCCGGCCGTGTGTACGCAGATATTTTCTTGAGACGACGCCGTCTCAAGATCGGATAGTGGATGCACTGGCTTCGTGTGGACATAGCCTTAATGTGGTGCATGACTAGCCGTTCAAAGCACTTCATAAGGATGGGGGTAAGTGCGACTGGGCGGTAGTCGTTGAAACAGGATGGAGATGATTTCTTAGGGACTGGAATGATGGTGGTTACTTTGAAGCATGTGGGGACAACAGCTTGTCTCAATGAGATGTTGAAGATGTCTGTGAAGACATCAGTGAGTTCCTCAGCACAGTTTCTCAATACACGTCCAGGAATGTTGTCAGGACCTGGAGCTTTGTGTGCGTTGACCCTGCTGAGGGCTCTTTTCACGCTGTCCCTGGGCAGTGTCACCATCTGGTCATCAGTAGGAGGTGACAACTTCTGAGCAGTGGTGCTATTGTGTGCTTCAAAGCGAGCAAAGAAGGTGTTAAGCTCATTCAGCAGGGGGGTGGAGCTGTCACACGTCAGAGTAGGGGGTTTGTAGTCTGTGAGGACTGAATCCCTGCCACAGGCTCCTTGTGTTTCTGCTGTCGCTGAACCTATGGGCTATCCTCCTGGAGTACTGTCTCTTAGCCTTCCTAATGCCACGTGACAGGTTGGCCTAGCTGTCCTCAGGCCCATCTCATCACCAGCTCTGAAGGCAGCATTACGCGTCCTCAGAAGTCTATAGACATTCCCTGTCAGCCACGGTTTTTGGTTGGGCCAGATGGTGATGGACTTTGTGACTGTTACATCCTCAATGCACTTGGTGATGTATGAAGTGACAGTCTCCGAGTACTCCTGGAGGTCTGTGTTGTTATGGTAGGTTGCAGCCTGTTTGAACATGTCCCAGTCAGTGGTGTCGAAGCAGTCTTGAAGTGCCTCTAATGACCCTTCAGGCCAGACTTGAATCTGCTTCTGGACTGGTTTGGTGACTTTCGCAACTGATCTGAGTGCTGGCATTAACATAACAGTGATATGATCTGAAGCACCAAGGTGAGGGAGGGGGAAGGCTTTGTAAGCTCCTCTCTGTGTGGAGTAAACAAGGTCCAGGGTGTTATTTCCACGCGTTGGGAAGTGAATGTGTTGATTGATTTTTGGAAGCACACTCTTTAAGTCTGCATGGTTGAAATCCCCAGCTACGATCAGAAAAGCATCTGGGTGGGCTGTCTGCTGCTCGCTGATGTGTTTATAAAGACTATACAGTGCCTCACTCCTATTGTTGTTATTGGAGCTGGGGGGGATGTATACAACAACGAGTATAATAGCTGTATATTCCCGCGGTAGGTAAAACGGCCGACACTTAATAATCATAAACTCCACCAAGGGTGAGCAGTGTTTGCAGACCACAACAGCGTCTCGGCACCACGCGTTATTGATGTAAACACAGAGTCCGCCGCCGCGGGTCTTACCTCCTTCAACGAGCGCTCTGTCCGCCCGAAGGCATGTGAACCCGTTGAGTTGAATGGCGCAGTCCGGGACGCTGTTGTTGAGCCATGTTTCCATGAACACAAAAACACAACAGTCTCTCGCGGTCTTCTGAGTAGAGCAGAGAAGACGAAGATCATCCAGTTTATTGTCCAACGAGCGTACATTAGCCAGAATGATGGTGGGGATGGCAGGCTTGTGAGGATTAGCTGCCAGCCTGACACGGATACCTCCGCTTCCCCTCTTCTGTTTCCTCATACCCCGTTTGTGGCGCCTCCACTGAGGAGAGGTACAGTAGTGAGGCGGTGAAGGAGTTGGCCCCGGAGAAGGCCGTGTTCCCGCAGATCTTGAATGAGCTCCAGGCTTGGTTTGTAGACTGTAGTTTTTCCAGCCTCGAGCAAAAACTCGCGTCTGTAGCTGAGCTTGCAAACGAGCGGACGAGACAAGGACGTACAAAAGCACTGTGATTTGCAAAAACACTGTGGTTTGCAAAAACACTGTGATTTACGAGACGAAAAACACGAAAAACACAGAAGCACCGATCTATCGGGAGAGAGAGAAGCCGCTGCGTGTGCACGCGCCGCCATGTTGTTTTTTTTGTCCAAGACTCCACCATACCAAGACTCTACCTAGAGCTGGCTGCCCAGCCAAACGGAGCAATCAGGGTAGAAGGACCATAGTCAGGAAGCTGACTAAGAACCCAGTAGTCACTCTGACTGAGTTCCAGCATGTCTCTGTGGAGAAAGGAGAACCTTCCAGAAAAACAACCATCTCTGCAGAAAGTCTCATCTCAGTTTGCAAAAAGGCACCTGAAGGACTCTCATATTATGAGAAAAAAAAATTCTCTGGTCTGAGGAAACAAAATTTAAACTCTTGCTTGAATATCAAGTAAAGTCTGAAGGAAACCAGGCACCGCTCATCACCTGGCCAATACCATCCCTACAGTGAAGCATGGTGGTGGCAGCACAATGCTGTGGGGATGTTTTTCAGTGTCAGGGAATGGGAGACTGTTCAGGATAAACTAAAAGATGAATGCAGTAATGTACAGAGAGATCCTTGATGAAACCCTGCTCCAGAGCTCCCTGGATCTCAGACTGGGGCAAAGGTTTATCTTCCAAGAGGACAACGACCCTAAGCATATAACAACACAACTCTTTGAACGTCCTTGAGTGGCCCAGCCAGAGCCCAGACTTAATCCCAACTGAACATCTCTGGAAAGATCTGAAAATGGTTGTGCACAGACACTCACCATCCAACCTTAGAGAGGTTCTGCAAAAAAGATTGGGAGAAACTGCCCAAAAATATTTTTGTGAATACTTGTACATGGGCTTTGTTTGTTGTTTTTGATAAATTTGCAAAGAATCCAAACACCATTTTAGCATTATGGGGTATTGTTTGTAGAATTCTTAAACAAATAATGAATTCATTCATTTTGGAATACGGCTGTAACATGACTAAATGTGGAAAAAGTTAAGCACTGTGAATACTTTACGGCTGCCCGGTATGTGCACCAACAGCCTATCACCAGACACCGCAATCATAAACTATCATTAAGATCATCAATTTATATTTAGACCTAATTCAACATGTGAGTCTTGAAATCCTTTGTTTTTGCCCTCTTGATTTTTTTATGTCTCGCCTTCTTGTTCTGACTCTTGTGTTGTCATCCTCTCGTCTTGTGGCTCTTAGCCTGCGTTTTACTTTTATAGTATTCTGCGTTTGGCCTTTATAACTTTATAAAGTTTGTCAGAGTGTGGTACCTCTCATTACAAGGCACAGTACACAGCCATCACTTTCTACTTACTATCCCTGCTTTTACTAGCTCGTCCGCGCCGACTATGTTTACCCCTGCCTCTCCCTCCTCTAATGGGTACTCTACTTTGAGGTCTTCTACCAAAATTTTGAATGGCAGCACATAGTACATTTACATTTATTTATTTAGTAGATGCTTTTATCCAAAGCAACTTACATTAAGCTTCAATTCACCAGTGTTACAGCTGGAACACCACTGGGGCCCAGGTGGGTTAAGTGTCGAGTGTTGTGTTAAGTGTTAAGTGTTGCGCAAGACACTTGCCCAAGGACACAACGACAGTATGAACTGTGGGAAGGGCGGGACTTGATCCACCATCCTTCCAGTTGAGGGACAACCACTCTATCGGTCAACCATTGAGCCACTGCGCCCCAGTGATATTAATGGGCTAGAAACAAAGTACAGGGTGTCTGACATTTGGTGGAAGGGAGTAGAAACATGGTTCAGCACATAAACTAGAAATAGGGGCTGTTTTTTCCAGCTAACCCAGGGTGTGGCCATGGCAAGCCCGCTAGGACATTTTGGGGAGGGTGAAAACTCCTGTAACATTCTTAGATCTAGTTGGCCCATGACATTTTTCTCTGCATCTTATATACAAATAAAACCTCTATCTTTAAAAATGGACCTTCAGCGCCACCTAAAATGTTATAATTAGTAAAAAAAAAATTGTGTTTGTCATAGAGATATAAAATTTGGTGCACACATTCTTTACATAAACAAAAAAGCCAATAATGACCATGCCTTATCTACAAACGTATTGCCACGGCCATGCTCCAAATTTGTCAAAAAAGTTGATTGGAAGTGAAAAATATTGTCATTGGCAAATTAAATTTAGTACATACAGGATGGGGTCATGAGCAAAAAAGTATATAAAGACCAGGCCCTATATCCAACATAATAGCAGCCAGTTTGTTTTGAAAATGTGAACATCTCAAAAGCGGCCATTTTTAATCAAAATGTTTTCAGTCAGACCTTATTACAACTTGGTAGATTTATTTCTCAGATCAAGACATACAAAAGTGGGTTAGAGCCATGCTTGGTGATGCACAGGACACTTATGCGTGCCCTTTCACGGTCGCAAGGGATGCAAGGGCCCTTTATCACTGCTTGCAGTGTTAATATTGGAGTTGTAATCTTGCGAATCTCCAAAGAATGGGTCGGGTAAAATCTTGACATGACACTTAATGAATTCCACCACATCAGCTCTGTATCCAGAGGTATCCATTATATCATGACCCTTGCTCCGCCAGCGCTCTCTCAAATTGTATGGCAACTTTGCAAGGATAGCTTTCACATTCACTAGCATGTCCAGCTCCTGTATGTACTCTAGCACCTCCATGATATTGCAGATGCTGCGCAGAAATGGGGCATAGCATTGAAGTGCCTTTGTGTCGTCTATTCTTATTTGCCAGGACAGAGCTTTGTTTATGTATTCAGTGGCTGTTTTTGTAGGGATTGCAAAAATTTTCCAACAATAGAGACATTGCCACCACATAGCAACAGTCTGGAGCCATATGCTGACAGTTACGCACCAGTTCACGAGGTTGGCCTCTGGGAATGGCTCCAGGTAGTATAAACGGTCAGCTGCAGTCGCTTTGTTTTCCACTCAATAATTTTACAAATGTTCTGTATTGCAGAGATTGGAAGCTTGTTTCCGCCACTGAATAAAAAAAAATATATAATAATTCCGACTTTTTATCTCACAATTCTGACTTTTTTTCTCACAATTGCGAGATATAAAGTCGCAATTCTGAGATATAAACTCGCAATTGCGAGATATAAAGTCGCAATTCTGAGATATAAACTCGCAATTGCGAGATATAAAGTCGCAATTCTGAGATATAAACTCGCAATTCTGAGATATAAAGTTGCAATTCTGAGAAAAAAAAGTCAGAATTGCGAGTTTAAATCTCACAATTCTGACTTTTTTTCTCACAATTGCGACTTTATATCTCAGAATTCTGACTTTGCTCACTTTTCCTGTTATTGCGATGACCATCACTAGAGAGCCGTGTCAATTTATGGTAGGATTGCATAGCATTTAAAATGGAAAAGATTATAGAGGATTATTTTCTGTGCTATTTCACAAATAGAGAAATCTTGATTTTATTGGAGGAATCACACAACATAAAGCTTAGTCTCCAGACTCTTGAGCGAACTTTATGCAGGAATCAGTTGTGGCGGAGACGCAATAAAACTGACGAAGCTGAAGTGGCACATTTTATACACCAGCAGCTTCAGACGTCGGGACGACAACATGGCTATCGGTGGATGCACCAGAAATGTTGGATGTCCGGAATTGTTACAGACAGAGAAACTGTCCGTCAGTTGATGCGACTGTTAGATGGACAAGGAGTTGATCTGCGTGCTCATGGTCGTCTACGGCGACGCGTGTATAACAGTCGGGGGCCAAATTATGTTTGGCATATTGACGGGTATGATAAATTACCGTATTTTTCGGACTATAAGTCGCACCTGAGTATAAGTCGCATCAGTCCAAAAATACATCATGACGAGGAAAAAAACATATATAAGTCGCACCGGACTATAAGTCGCATTCATTTAGAACCAAGAGAAAACATTACCGTCTACAGCCGCTCAGTGCTCCTGTAGTCTACCACTGAAAACAACTGAAAACTGTTAACTGAAATATTAACTTCATTTATTTAAAATCCAAGACCAAGAACAGATATTGGTAATCTGGCAAGTCTGGCAAGGCAAGTTATTCAGCTAATGGTACACAATAGTACACAGAACAACAGGCTGAATATGTATGTTAACGTAACACATTAACAGTTAGCTACATATTAGCATAGCACTCACTCCAAACTGTCTTTCTAATAATAAATAATAATAATTGTTATATTTATATAGCGCCTTTCCAGAGCTCAAGGACGCTTTACATATCAATTATTCATTCACTCCACAGTCACACACTGGTGGTAGTAAGCTACATCTGTAGCCACAGCTGCCCTGGGGCAGACTGACAGAGACGTGGCAGCCATTCCGCGCCTACGGACTCTCCGACCAACACCTTCAACATTCTTACACATTCATACGAGGCAAGGTGGGTTAAGTGTCTTGCCCAAGGACACAACGACAGTATGAACTGTGGGGAGAGCGGGAATCGAACCTACTACCTTCCGGTTGAAGGACGGCCGCTCTACCACTGAGCTACTGCCGCCCCCTACTTTCTGCTGCTCGATTACCGTTTTCGGCTGCATATTTTACTATCTGCAGTTTGTAATCTGCAGAATAGGATTTTCTTTTTGGTGGCATTTTGTTTGCATTCAGTCTTTCTCAGTTGTCTTTAAGTTAATATTTCAGTTAACAGTTTTCAGTGGTAGGCTACAGGAGCACTGAGCAGCATAGAGCGCCCTCTCGTGGCTGTAGACGGTAATGTTTTCTATTGGTTCATTTCTCTCGGTTCATGTCAAATAAATTGATAAATAAGTCGCACCTGACTATAAGTCGCAGGACCAGCCAAACTATGAAAAAAAGTGCGACTTATAGTCAGGAAAATACGGTAAAACCTTACGGAATATGCATAAACGGATGCATTGATGGGTTTTCCAGAAAGATGATTTGGCTTGAAGTATACAAAACGAACAATGACCCACGAGTAATTGCAGGCTATTTCGTACAAGCTATTGCTGAGAATAACGGATTTCCACAAAGAATTGGTATTGACCATGGAACTGAAAATACTCATTTAGCAGAGATGCAAAAATTCCTCAGAGACACTGCAAGTGCTGAATGTGTCACTCTTGGTCCAAGCACTGGGAACCAGAGAATCGAACGATGGTGGTGCACTTTGAGAAGCCAGTGCATACAGTTTTGGATGGATCATTTTGAACAACTAAAAGAAGACGGACACTTTGTTGACACTTTCATTGATAAATCTCTCATCCAGTTTTGCTTCCAACATTTTATACAGGTAACACATTTTGTTCACTATCAGAATGGTTATAGAGAGTACTGAATTTGTATTGTAACTTAATATTTTTATTTAATTGACATAAAATGTGCAATTTTTTTTTAAACCAGTTGACAAGATATTTTTTTTACATTATATATATATATATATATATATATATAAAACATTATCTTGTCAAATGAATTATATATATATTTATTTAATTGGCCTATTTATTTTCTTTCATGAAGGAAGAGCTTGATGAAACCGTTAGTGCTTGGAATTGCCACAGGATACGACCAACTCACAACCCACGTGCTCCCAGTGGTCGACCTTCAATAATGTTTGCTGTTCCCAGCTTATATGGAGTGCAGAATTTCTTGCATCCAATTGAACAAAGAAAACTGAGTATTTGCCAAGAGGAGTGTTTATTTAAAGACTACCCTTGTGACGAGGATGTCTTTCAACTGTGTGTAGAACTGATGACTGAGCATAACCTTGTCATGTCAGATGATGTTTATGAAATTACAGACCTTTACCTCCAACTTCGTGAATTGATCCTTCAAGGGCTGGACTTGGAGGACTAGATTCACCATACTAAATTAATATACACCATTCACTATAAGATATTTAAAGGTAGGCTACTGTTTTAATTGTTTTAGTATTTCAGATGACCGAAATATTTAAATAGGTATAAAACAAAATTTTTCCTTACGGAAAATTTACATCTGTGTCTGTAGGTGTTGAATTGCAGCCTTTCACCAAGTTACTCTTCCTACCCAAGCAACCTGGGACCCCTGCAGGGAACCTCAGAGCTTTTTGCAGTACATGCCTATCTGTTTTTAGTTCACTCAGAGGTGAGAAGAACAACATTTGCAGAGTTCTGGAAGGAAAAGGATTTGCCTCAAACTGGCTGGCTGTGCTAAATAAGAGCAAGTCTTCATCACTATTGTCTTTGCCTTGTAGGAAATCCTGATTTTACATTTTACCATCTGCCCATAAACTTAAAGATTTCAAATTATCTTTCTCTAATTCCTTTTGCATTTGTCTTAAATACTTTTGTGTTACACTTACACTCAAGAGTGATATTTAAAGTTGTCCCTTAAAATGTTGAATGTAAAGATGTAATTGTTTTTTCCCATTTTATTACAGGTCACAACCATTCATGAGGCAACAGAGAGTATTCATGGCTTGACTGGTGAGTACACTTTTCAAATTATTTTGTATATTAAAAGGTATAATGGAAGATGTTCCCGAATTTTAGAAAAGAACCGCCCTCTCCACTTTTTGAAAAAATGCACATGCGTAACACTCTACCTGCTCCCGAGAGGAAACGCCTATTAAACGCGTGCACAACTTTCTTCAGAGGCCTTTCTCTTCTTGTCATACAATTCGTAGACACTTTTCCTCTTGCGACCCTCAGACATTTTGAAAAAACCCAGTGAGAACAGCAAGCTTCATGACTGAAACCGTAGCTCACATACACATGAAAGTGCGAATGCGCAGAAATCAAAACCTAACTGGACGAGCATGTACGACGGCCTTACGTAAACATATCACCAGAATGATTGACAACTAGGAGGACCAATAGTCTTGATGATCCACCCGGAAAAAGAACATCTTCCACAATACCTTTAAGTAATCAATTCTTTATTTGGATTAAAAATCCAAAATAAATATATCTCTATGCTTAGAAACTGTAACATTACACTGGGATATATTTTTGTTTTTGATGTCCATGGTTGGTACTTGATTTAACATCAAAGTACGTTTATTTTGTTTAGAAGTTAATAAGATATAAAGTTTGTAAAAACATGCTTACCATCTCTCACTTTCCACTCACAAATTGTCGATAATTCTACTTGTAGTGGATAAATGATACTATTCTTGTGCATCTGGTAAGAAAAATGTAATAAGACGACAACTAAAGAGGATGAGAGGATGAACTCCCCAGACCTCCAGATTGAACATGAAGAGGCCAATCAAGTCTCAAAAGTGTTGTCAAAGACTCCACAATCTCCACCCTTACTACCATTATACAGTATCTGGACATCACACCAAATCAAGATCATGTCATGTTATATTTCACTTTATAATCATTTGACTTTAAACATGCATATGTAACGGAAATGTATTTTTATCATTATGGGTCAGATTCTTTATAGTAATAAACCGTCAAGTCTTGGTTGCAAAAAAACCCTGAACCTTATAGACCCCTGAACTTTGCACATTGCTTATTACTGACAAATTTAACCATTATCCATTGTAGGAAGCCCTGCTACCTTTAATGCACCCACTATGGTGGCTGAGAAACACATCCAAGAAAAGGACTGATGGTGCAATCAGCAGATTAATGTGTATTGAATGAAGGAATGATAGGCGGACCCAAGTATGCACTATTCTATGCCATTTTGTAATAGAAATATTGCGAGTAGCGTGTTCATACTGAAAATTCCTACAAAAAGTAGTGTCATACACTAAACACATAATGCATATTATGGTCCTGTCCCAAATGGCACACTTTATATGCACTTACAGTCTAATGCGAGCTCCACAGCAGACTTCTTCTTGACAGTCAAAGCATGATACATCACGAAAGTGTGGACTAGGAAGACTGCAATTGCCTTTGGGACAGGGCT